>SZWC01005695.1:52976-93931 GCA_023375785.1 Penium margaritaceum | reverse complement strand
AGGGAGAGAGAGAGAGAGAGAGAGAGAGAGAGAGAGAGAGAGATAGAGAGAGATAGATAGATAGAGAGAGAGAGGTATGTATAGAGAGAGTGAGAGAGGAGGATAGTGTGAGAAGGATGAGAGAGATAGAGATAAGGAGAGGAAGAAAGGGAGAGACTGGTGGAGTGAGAAAGAGGGTGAGAGAAAGAGATAGAAAGGCATAGATAGATGGAGAGATAGATTTATTGAGAGAGAGAGAGATAGATAGAGAGATAGAGAGAGAGAGGAAACGTGATAGAGTAAGAGAAGGATGTATTGAGATGGAGACAGTGTAATAGATAGAGGGAGCGAGAGTGGGAGAGAGTGATATAGAAAGAGATGGAGAGAGGGAGAGAGAGAGAGAGAGAGAGAGCAAGATATACATATATGTATACATACACACACACACAGATATATATATACATATATCATATATGACCAATCACATCACCCTTGAAACTGTGTACAGAAAAGTGTATTGGGTAGTGAACAGAAAAGTGAACATTGACTGCTAACAAAAACTTCTCTGCGTCATAAGAAAGCCTGAACTCTTTTCATGTTTGACAAGGTTTATATATGTGGGCTCTAGCCACATGCCTTCATGTTCATAAATGTTGAGAAATCCATAGATACAAGAATACACTTTTGGATACACTGATTATGGAGTGTATGAATTTGGGTTGATTAACCATACATCACATATATATATGAGAGAGATAGAGAGAGAGAGGGATAGGGAGAGAGAGATAGAGAGAGAGAGAGAGAGAGAGATAGATAGAGAGAGAGAGAGAGAGAGAGAGAGAGATTCAATGAATGATATACATGGAAAAATAGATATAGTGTGCACGGACATCATGAGACCCAGGGGGAGGGGAATAGAGGAACCTAAAGGTGAGGCAAAAGCAGCTATAAAAGGCCAGAGAGAATGTTTTAACAAAGGAAAGAACCCCCGGGCTCAAAGAGCTGACAAGAAGTGGGAACATAGGGAGGGAGTTGGCCACAATCCACGGTCTACAGATCAAATCTTGGCTTGAGAAGCCTTGCACCTACATCTAACAAGCTGGAATCTAGGACCTGAAACTATATGAGAGGATGGAGAGCTAAAAGCAAATCAAAAAGATGTAAGGCATAAACCGAAATCACAGGGCTGAGAGCCAAGGGCCGGATTCCACATGGGCCTCAAGCTGAATCTAGAACCAAAAGCAAGAGGGGCATAAACCTGTAGAAGTAAAAACACACACTAATGATAATGAAGATAGGAGGAACAAATAGAGAAAAGAGAAGTTGGAAAAAAGAAAGAAGTCTGACATGAACAATCTTCCATGGCCGGTGGGACGCAGACTATTGGAAACATAGAGCGAGTGGGAAAGGCATGGAGAGACAGAGGAAGGGAAAGAATTGGGGCAAGCAGAGCGGGGCTTAGAATGACATCCTAGAGGGATTCCTCATTTTCACCTCAGAGGGTTGAAGAAAAGGAAGTAGCAACACGGAATCTTGAGACAACAATAAGAACAATAGCCAAAGGATACAAGGAGGGATGCATCGGCACTGATGATGACGTCAAAGAAAGCATAACTGATGATATGATGGCAGTATAAGTGATTTTAAGAGCAGGATCCAATTGGATGAAGAAGTTGGCCACAGAGATGACAATGATGTGGAGGGTGTTAATAACAATGATGAAGATGCTAGCGGTGATGAAAAGAATGATGGCAAAAGTGGCAAGGCCAACCAAAGGTCATCGATGTCAAAGGTGGAAAAAAGAAGCAAAATCCATAGGCACATGTAGTGGCTTGATGCCATGTTGAATAAGGTAACAGTATGTCGAGAAGAAGGAGAGGGTGGATGGAGAAATTTGATGGAGAGCAAAGATTGAGAGCAAAGGCTCTTTGTTCTATGAGGAGGTTGCATGCCGCTTATTGTTAGGGAAGAAAGGGGGCTCTTGAGAGCTCGTGAGAAGCAATATCTTTCAAGAGCTGTGATGAATGGGAGCTCTATAACATTGTGAGGGGTGATTGAGGGAAGATGATAAGCACAATGTTGAGATAGAGACAATCAAAAAATGTGAAATTTTAGAATGAAAGCGACTGCAAACGTGCACCTCATCGGATTCCGTGGAAGGTTCATGTGGTGAATTCCAACTATGCAACCATCTAGTGCATTCTCCATTTTGATAGAAACAAAACAAAACAATGACTTGTTGCATAACTCGCAAAATTAGCAAGAAGGTTGTTATAGCCATAGTGACTGGTTTGGAACAACCACCACAAATGTTGCTTTGTCCTGGAACACAACATGAGTCACCAGAAAAGCCAAAAAAAGGGAATATCTGCCATATGATGACTATTATATGTCATGCATAGTGCATCAAGCACACTTCCCGCATGGAGAAAAATTGAATTAGGATGAGGGGAAAATAAAGAAGTGTGAGAATATCCACTGTGAGATCATAACTAACACGCGTAGCCCAAAGCAGGTAGTGTGCACTAGAATTTGTAATTCTCTTATGATAAATTAGGTCTTTTAATGTAGCAGGATGAAATGGTAAACTTTATCTACTTCAACACGTAGCCCTTTTATTACTTGATTAAACATAGATACGTATGGAAAACATATCCAGTCTGTATCTGGATCAGTTGAAGGAAAACTTTTTATGATATGAGATTTCATTGTCGTACCCACATTGTCTGCACTGAATTGTCAATCATTCATGATTTATTCACAGTGAAATGTTTCATGAAGTCTGCATATTAGAGCTAAACAACTCACTCATGTGAACTCCTTTTGATATGTGGAGCTAGTGATAAGAATCATGTGAGGTGTACGCCGATTTAACATGTGAATAACTGTCTTGACACATGGCATGTATGTGATGGGCTATAGCCTAAAGAGAAGAACCATTTCATCACCTGGATAAATTGCATGATTGTACCATTTTTTTAATAGAAATGTTGAAAATCGTACGCTATGATTGACCCAATCATGTTAGGAAGTCGTTTAAGAAAAATCTATTTGATGCATGTTAGTTTCATTTCTTATCTTGTTCTCCAAAACTTTTATAACGCTCATCCACGTCTCTTTATCTGTGCACATGGTCGCCTACCGAAGGTGTCTTCTCTTGTAGCTACACAGACGAGAGAAGCACTCCAACACTTGAAGTGTGGCCATGGGACATCATCATCTTGCCTCATCCCCACAACCCACTCAAGACTGAGGAAGCATGGGAAAATGTCAAGTGGATTTGTCAAACAAAATACTTGTGTGTCGAGAAATCCACATTCATGTTGTAATTCATTCTCGCTCTGTGTTTTGCCCTTTATAACTGCAGGCATGGTGCATATTTAGCTAGTTTGGTGCACCAAGATGTGACTAGCAAGTTGCGGGTGAAGAAAATCCGACCCATACACATCCTTTATGTTGCCTTGTACAATTGTAGCTGATGGTGCATGAAGACCCAAGTATCAAGATGTATATGTTACAGATTCCAGTTTTATGAATACACATGAATGGAATTTTGTTTCTGTCTACTTGGTGCAAGAGATGTTTTTTTTTTCAAATGAAAGCCCCACATGCCGAGATTTTATGGTGTATGTGCATGGGCTCACATGCTCAGTTTCCCCTACATATAGTAGAACTTCAACTCTTGCACATGCGGTTCACACATGGAGTGCACAACATAACTTAATACAGAGATTTGAAAATAATGTTTATGATTCAATTTCTTTCATAATCCAAAAGAATGCATGCTATTTTCACCATATTGTTGTTACATGAGATATTTAATCCCCAAATACAAACCTCAATTACCTACACAAAAGTTTTTCATGCATGGGTACAAGCATGATGTTTGTATATAGTAAAAAGTCAAAATGAAAAAATGAACTTGTGTGTAAAGCAACACCGTACCCAAGTTCTCATGAATATTAAATTATATGATGTATTTAATTGTTGGGAATCTCTTGGGTTCACAACTTGACAGAATACTTGTTCCTCTTGATATAGTGATATACTTCTTGATTTCCGCCCCACTATTTCATGCAATGTTTAGAAATTTCAAATTCCACAACAAAGTTATTTTTAGAGTAAAGAAAAAACCTGATTTCTGCAAAAATAATTATTTGCATTGGTACATGTGAAACTAGTCAGTGATGTTCCGTGTTGCGTTTGAGAAACAGTGGGGAGCCCATGTCATGAGATTTCCCCAGAAACAATTTGCCCCAACGTTAGTGTTCAACAGCTACAAGCCATTAGGTTAGTGTATATGCGTCCCAATCTGACTAGGATGGCGTGTCCCTATCCTTTGCCCCAACACATGCATATGTATGCATGTATGCTCCCATTTGATTCAACTTCTTGATCTTAACTATTCTTTTTGGATTTTCCTATCCCCAGTATCTCCTCTACTTTGGCATCGCATCACGTAAAGCCGCCTCCTGTGACTCGTAACCTCGCTTCCGCCTTCTTCCTTGTCGCTTTGATCTCTCCCTGGTTGGCCACACTTCCGTAAGGTCGCGTTGCAGAATCCCCCCATCACGACAGGTAAGATTCCCCCCTGTCACGATTGGTGACTCCCCTGCGGTGCTCAGCGTCAATCCACCCCCATGGCGCTTGGCACCCCCATCACTTCCTGGTGGTGGTCCCCCCTTCGTGGCCGTTGGTGCCACCCTCCCGTGGCGCTTGGCGCCCTCCGCCCCCATCCCTCCATGTGGCGCTCGGTGCAATCCTTCCCCATTCTGGCACGATCTTGGTGCTCCCATCCCCCCTACGTGGAATGCCCTGGCATGTATGGTCACCCCCCCCTTTTGTGGGCACTTGGTGTTCCCTTGGGCTCGGCGCCTTTGTTGGTGCTCGTCGACCCCTTGGCGCTCGGTGCCCTTCCCTCGACGCTCTACGCCCTTCCCTCGGTGCCCTATCCCCTTCCCTCAACACTTTTCATCCATCCTTTATTGCTCGGCGTCCTCCCCTCGGCCCTCGGCGCCCTCCCCTCAGCTCTTGGCACCGTCCCTTTAGCGCTCGGTGTCAGAACTGTGGGGATCCACACCTTCTTGGCGCTCAGTCCTTCCCAGCTGGCGCTTGGTCCTCCTCTTCTGGCGCTCTGCCATCCCCCGCTGGTGCTCGACCCTCCCCACTTGGCACTTGGCACCCCCTCCCTCCCTCGGGGTGAGATCTGCCCCATTCCCCCCTTTCCCTTTACCTCTTGTCATTTTCCCCCCTCCACGCTGCCCACTCCTTTCCTCTCTCCTAATCTTTCCACCCCATTCTCCCCCCTCTCTCTCTCTCTCTCTCTGTCTCTCTCTCTCTCCATCTCTCTTTCTTTCTCTATCCTCCTGTTTCTCCCACCCCTCTCTTCTAACCCCCTTAACCTCCCTCCTTCCCGCCCTGCCTTCCTCCTTCCCTCCCTCCATACCTCGCTTCCTCCGTCCTCTCCCTCCCTCCCTTCCTCCCTTCTTGCCTCCCACCCTCCTCCTCTGTCTACCCGTTTGTCCCTCCCTTTCCTCTACCCTTCCTTCATTCCTTCTATTCCTCCTTCCATCCTTCCATACCTCCATTACTCCTTCCATCTTCCTCCTCTCTGCCACTGTATTCTTGTATGTCTCCCCTACCTGCCTACCTTAACATTTCCGACTGTCCATCTATCTGTCCATCCGATCGTTTGTCTGTCCGTCCGTCCATTCGTCCATCCATCCATCCCTTTGTCTTTCCATCCGTCCATCCATCCACAGCTCAGTCCATCTTTCCATCCATCCGACTGTCTATGTTTTTTTCCATTTGTTGTTTTTCCCTCCCTCCCTCCATCCCTTCCTCCCTCCCTCACTCCCTACCTCCCTCTCTCCTTACCTCCCTCTATCCCTCCCTCTCACCCTCCCTCTCTCTCTCCCTTCTTCCTTCCCTGCCCCTTCCCTCCCTTCCTCTCTCACTCCCTGATCTCTCTCTCTCTCTCTATCTCTCTCTCCCCCCTTCCCCCCTTCACCTCTCTCCCTATGTATTGCCTTGCCTTCCTTTCTCCCTCCCTATATTCATCCCTCCCTCCCTCTCCCTCGCCTTTCCTCCCTCCCTCCTTCCTCCCTCCCTCCCTGCTTCCCTTCCTCCTCCCCCCATCCTCTGGCCGCCAGTCCGTCCCTCCCTTCCTCCGCCCATTTTTCTTCCCTCCCTTCCTCCCTCCAGCTTTCCATACCTCCCTTACTCCCTCCATATTCCTCTTCTCTACCCCTGTATTTATGTCTGTCCCTCCCTCCCAACCTCCCTCAACACGTTCATCTGTCCATCCATCTGTCTATCCCCCACTTTCATTCGTTGTCCGTCCATCCATTTGTCAGTCCATCTGTTCATCCGCTGTCCATCCCTCTCTACGCCGATCCCTTCCTCCCTCTCTCACTTCCTACCTCTCTGTCTCCCACCCTCCCTCCATCTATCCCTTCCTCCCTCCCTCTCTACCTCTATCTCTCCCTCCCTTCCTTCTCCCTCCGTGCCCCTTTCGTCCCTTCCCCTCTCACTCCCTCCTCCATCTCCCTCCCTCCCTACCTCTTCTCTATCTCTCTCTCTCTCACTCTCTCACTCACTCTCTCTCTCTCTCTCTCTCTATCTCTTTCTCTATCTCTCTCTATCTCCCTCTATCTTTCTCCATCCCCCATCAGCCATCTATAAACCAATGTTTTAGGATGGTATCATTTGAAGTGATTTGATAGTTAGTAACAAGAGTGAGGGCAACCCGCTCGACCACAAAAATATGCCTCACATGAAAACTGACAATACACTTGATAAGTGTGAATTGAATTTCTTTTCTGACATGAATTTCATATTGTTACTATGCTTGTCCATTTGAGTAATCCATGAGGCCATTGCTGGATTGGGGAGTGTAGTTCTTCTTATACCACATCAAATAGTATCTTGTTGCAAGTGAAATCGTAATAATGGGGCTTATTTTGGCACCATCACAAAGGAATAGAGTTGTAAAGGAGGTCTTCTACAAGAATGCTCCTAATGTGGACGCTTTTGTAGGAGTTGAAAGAATTCAACATGGCATGAATGGAGATTTTATCAAACAAATATAGGGTGATTGGTGCATGAAAAGAAAAATACAATTCAGATGATTTTTTTCTAAAACAAAATGAAGTCATATACTTGTTTCAAATGAGATGAAGGCACAAAAGTACATTTATTCATGAAGTAAAAGAAAATAAGTGATTTTCAATGGATAATAATTGAAATAATGCAAGTAAATGACATCAATAACTTGTTTAGTAGCCCTGTGTTGAATATTGAGAATGATGTGGAAGGATGGTTTATTCTGTTCCAAATGATTGGTGGATCATTTCATTTATTTGATGTTGAGGCGGATATTTATTTGTGCATGGTCTATGAGAATGAGTGTGGAACTTTGCATTACCACCTTATTCAAGTTAGTTTGCCCCTGTTTCATTTTTATTCTTTCTTTCTTATTCTGATTGGTTTCTTAAACCAAAACAGTAATATTCATGATGCATATTAGTTTGCCTTCGTGCACCAAATGCATTGCTCATGTGGCAATGGAAAAAATACATAGTATGCTTCAGGTTATTACCATGTTACATCAAAATGCAGAAATATGAATCCCACGATTACACATGCAGCATGGTTCACTTGTAATCATGAACCTGAAATTTTGTAATAGTAATATCTTTACCTCCTACTCAAAATATTCTCTACAAAGGTTGTAAAAACAATTGAGACAATGATCCATGGTAACCGTTTGGTGCTAAGGGTCTTATTTGGGGTGTGTTTGTGAGAAGGCGCATTTGATTTTAATTTTTTAGGCCTATGATGATGCATCTTTGTAGGAAAAATTTGGTTGACAATAGTCCACATTCCGCTTAGAGGAGCAAGGAAATGGCTAGCAGGATATGGATGGCGGGCAATCTGTTCAAACGTTGACTTGTGCAAACGACTCCGTGCTAGGTGAAAAATGCACAAAAGCTGGTTTGTGAAGATTGATGCAAACAGGCTTCTAGATTTAAAAACCCTACAAACAATTTCAAGAAAGATAATTTCCAGGAATTTTCATTCCTAAACCTAAAATTTTTAGGACTTTGATGGTCTTTGTGACATCCAAACAGCCAGGCTTAACTTCAGGTTGAGAAAAATCTTGTCTCTCAATCTCATCCCCCTTAAAGTTGCCAGAGACGACATGCAAGATGGGGGAATTTGCCTATTTCACCCTATTTTAAAACTCAATGCACTCCACGCTAAGTGGGTGTACTCCTCTCTTATCTGAACTCTTCATCCATGGAAGCTACTCTCTATCACATGTCAAATGTTCCCTTACAAATATCATTTTTTGCCCTATATCATACCCCTCTATCTATCCCCCTTCAACTATCGGACCATTGGAAAGAGTATGTCTAAGATTTCTTTCAAAAGAAACCAGAAATCTTTCCCCCTCTCATGTGCCATGATGACTTGCTAGCAAAACATCTCCCACTAAAGACTTGGATCCAACGGCAATCAAATATCCCATTTGGCATCCACCTGGCAGAAGCTTTCCTTTTAGAACAAAGCTTTGGATTCACCACATCTTTATGCCCACAGCCTCTGGAACATACTGCATATGCACAAACATAGAGCTAGCTACCCTTGGATACTCTCCCTCCCAAGTTGGTCTCCTTAACAAGATTTTCCAGGAAATCCCTCAAGAATAGCGATCAATTTTGTCCTCCCCTCAAATGACCAACTAGCTCAGTGCTCCCACAAGCCTATTTGTGCAAAGGGGCATCTTCCTAACACAACCATCTGAGATCTTCTTCCTCACCCATTAAAGCCCTGATCGCTTACTTTGTGTGAAAGGCGTTCTCTTTCAACCCCAAAACCAACCTCCTCGCCCCCAATACCCGTCTAGTACGTGTCCACCTCCCCTTCCATGCAGCAATCCAGGCAATCATACAAACAAACAAGTATATCGTTCATGCTGGATCACCATTAACCCCCTTCCACTATCTTCCCACCCTAGACTACGCTCCTCTTCCTACTAAAGCGTTTTCTCTTCCTCTCCCCACCGCAACAAATCACCCCCCCTTTGAGTTAGTGGTCCGATTCCACATAAGTTTCTCTAAACTGGAAAGCAATCCTCCCCATCATACCCCACCGAATCCTTTCCCACAAGAACCGTGAGATTCTCCTTTGCATTCTTCTCCGCTCTATCAAAGCAAGAAGACGATAGCATTTCCTACCCAACTCTAGTAAATGCCCTTGCTGCAAACAAGAGGAAACCATAATACATTGCTTCTTTGACTGCCCCCGCATCCACCCTAGTACGAACTTCTTATCCTGGATGAAACGACTACATTTCTCCTAAGGAAGTCTCTATGACACTTCCCTTCTGTTCTATGTGCCACGAAAAACAAAAAGCCGCCCCTTATGGGCCCTTGTTTTTGGCACCCTCCTTCATCAATTTTGGTGTATTCACAAACGCTTCATTTCTGTCGCTTAGATTGTTACGAAACTCTCACTACGGGTGGTTTTAGTGTGTGTGAGTCCCACATAACCCCTAGGGTTACCTTCCCTGGTGTGGTATCCCACGTGGAACAACAACTTGCCTACAAAGTACCTGCCGAAAGGTACAGGTGTAGGTTTCCACCCCTACAAAGAATACCAAAAAAAAACTGAACACAATCATGAGTCTTGCACTCTCTCCTAAACCCTCCCTCCACAACCAGCGGAATCAAGGCCTAACTTGACTTTGTTCGAAGTGACTGAGGGATAGTGCACTAAAAATAGTGCTCCTAGAGCAGGTTCTCTATTATCATTATGGCCCTGCTAAAAAAAGCAGCTAGTGTAAGCTCCAAAGCCCGGACATTCATAAACGCGGAAGACTCATCAAAGGATGGCTTGCATTCACAGCCAAATCACAGAACTTTCCCACAATGTTCCTGAAAAGTGAATGAAGACTCGAACAGAGTCTGCATGAGCCCTATGCTGACTTCGGCGATGGCTCTTTCCTTTTCTGAAAAAGAAGGCGAAACATGTTTAAAATGTTCTGGATATATGTTAACTCAGGTGGTCTCTTTGAAAACATGTTTCAAGTTTTTGAAAACGCTCCTTGAGCACTTGCGCCTACTCTAGGATCATGGTTTGGGATGCTCCGAAGTGCGCCTAAGAGCAACTGTAATAATGGGGCCCGGTGTTGCGTTGATCAAGAAGAGAATGGGGGGGTTGTGCCAATTTCGTGCTCAAAATCTAGGGATGCAGCTCGCTTGCATTATGTGGCGGCGTTCGTGGCGTATTCGCTGTTAGTACCCCCGGAAGCACCTGCTCTGAAGAGCAGGATTTTAGTACACTATCCCTGAGTTTTCTACTGGTTTCACCACATTGTAGAAGTTGTCGGAGGAGGTTCTAATCTACATTATCCAATGGGAAACACGCATTTTCACTCTGATATCTCGTCAATCGTTTGTTCGTTGTGCGTTTGTTGCTCAGGTTCTGATCTTCGTTTCCTTATTTGGTTTATAAAAGAAGTAAGAAATAGAGATTTCGAACAGCCTTGAAATATGGAATCCCCACTGTACAAAATATGGAATCTTACGAGAATGAACTTGTTTGTACATTTTGTGAAGCAGAAGAATCGACGGTCTTCATTGCTCAAGAAGAATATTTATCGAGAGAAAAAAGGAATTTGCTGTTTCTTTTACCGACGTTAGAAAACTGCAGGATTCAACTGCACACAATCGGCACAGCTCACGCGCAACTTGATTCCGAGTGTGGATCCATGCTATCTTCTTTTTGTGTTCGGGCTTCAAATGGACAATAAACCATCGACTCTAACCTTGTAATTGAGAATTGCGGTTTCACTTTTGTGTACCTGTCAGAAAGAGTGTTCGATCAAACGATGCATTGTCCGATGGGTGTTTTGTTTTTCCTGTTCGATTGCAATGCTTGATTTTCCCAATGAATACGGGTGCGGCTGGTAAACACTGGAATCCGATGTTGCGCAGCGACTTCCGTGGCGAGGCTGGATTGTTCAGCTGGCGTTGTGGTTTCGCGAAATCCACACGTGTATGCCCTCGTTTTTCATCATTTTCCTCTTTTTTAGCAGAAATATTGGTAGAAATTCCAACAAAAGCCTCGGCACCGATAGCGTGCCCTACGTACATCGTCGCATGCAATCTTCCACATCACATCCCCCTAGTGCGCTTAAACCGTGTCCGTCAGATCGGCAGATAAGTCGCCACCATGTCGTTGCGGTCTAAGTTGCGGCATGCCCATGCCATTCATGAACAAATGCCACAACTTTCGAACGCTAAAGTCACTCCCAACAGACGCCCAACAGACGCTCAACAGCCGCAAACGAAAGCTCAACAATCGATCCGTGATTGTTGGCTTCCTTTGCGATTGTTGGATTCACTTCGCCATCGATGTTCGCCATCGTTCGACGCCGTCACCCTCCGGCGACAATCGCAAACGGACCCTGATCCTGTCGCAAGTGACGTTCATGGACATCGTTGACGTCAGCAAACCAAGAGTTCGAAATACGATTGTGCCTTCCAACCGTGCATGCAAGTGCACTATTTTTAAAACGAGACATTAAACTCGGAAAATAGAAGAACCACCAACGTATCTTAGCGTATGCTTAAAGGAAGTTGTTTGGCAGCTTCCGATTCCACTGGAAATCGACGCTGGCGTCGCATTCCAGCGTTTACCAGCCGCACCGTTGGTGAAGGTTCATTACGTTTTGTGAAGGTTCAACGAGGCCTTGTCGTGGTCGATGAAGTTAACGCTTGACCCTAGTCCATTCAAGCGGCAATTCACTGAAATCAGTACGATTTCGTTGGTTCTCCGCCTTGCCGTCTTTCTAGCGAACCAATCGTTTCACCTTATATAACTCAGCGCGCGCGTCCTCCATGAACGTATTTCATTGGAGGAAAAAGTCCCATGTATTGCCGATGACACAACAATTGATTTTCCTGGCAGCGGCTGCTTTCGTTTCTCATCAGCGACGCTGTTGGATGACAACCAAATGTAAGACCCTTTAGCCAAAAGTTAAGCTTTTGTCCATGGTATCAACATGGAAGTAGAATCGACATCATCGTGCAAAGCAAGCAGACGTCTAACTCCATTACAACCCTATCGAGAAATAGATGATGAAAATTAAAACACATTCAAAAGCTTGTTTCATTTTCAACTATGTTGTTTCAATCTTCAAACGTAATGTTCATTGAGATCTCACAATTCCAAAACACTATGTAAAGCGCAAACAATGGAATCAACTGAACGGATGTCAAAACACTCATTTGAAAAAATCTTTACAGTCACAGCATTTTTTCCAAATTTCCTTTCACCTACATCTTCTCTTCTTATACTTGGGCAAAAAGGCGTCAATTTCTTTATGATATGATATGTTTGCTTATGTTAAGGACATTTTCAAAGCGCACTATTATCATGAAAAATTCACTTAAATTTTTGGTTAAAAAATCAAGCAATTAAACTTTAGGTGACATATTTTTGTTATGGTATTTCAGGAGTTAAGTTTCCTTGTTGAACCAAACGATAAATGTTCTGAACGAGATACAAGAATTAGGATATAAGTTTTACTCTTGTCAACTCTCATTTAAAATGCAATGAAGACATATTCCTATAAGTTCTTGTAGTATTAACTTGGACTAAACACCTTGCCAAAATATTCTGGTCTCTCTTTAGATTCCATTCCAATTTAGCACTAAGTGTAAGGTTTTGTGTCATTTGGTATGACCGGAAAACCAATTTGCATTCCTTTCCATACATATGAAATGATGATATAGATCAAGTGCTAAATTTTTATTTTTCCCTTTTTTAATCCCTGATGAGATACCCAAAAGAAGTGCCTTTCCATGGTGTTTGTTGATAATCTTTCAAATGTGAAATTTTGTATACACCATACTAAACCAAACCATTTGTAGACCCTTGAGTCAAAAGAGAGGCATGCACAAACTCACATGGCATGGTGATTGGATCAAGAAGTAACGGAAAACGATAGGGAGAGTGATGAGGATTGGGGCGATAAAGGACCATCCTATAGGGATTGGCATGAATGTTAACAAATAAAATGATTGATACCGGTTTCATTGTATTTCCCCCTTTATTCGACAAGTCTTAAATGGGGCAAGGTGATTTTTTGACATATCGTAAACTTTTCTAAGCATTTCGACACATTAATGGATGAAAATGAATAAAAAACTAAATTTCGAAATAAATTGGGAAAAATAAATTTGTTACATGGTAAAATGAGTTCCTTGCACCAAGGGAAAAAGTATAGAACAACATGTGTTGTAACAAAGTGGTATGTTTTGCAACTAACTTCTACACCAAAACATAGGCCCTCAAAAATTGTAGTCAAAAGCGAGGAAGTGAATGGTCGCCTGAGCCATTTAGGCTGAGAAACACTGAGCCACAAATGGACAACAGTGGCATAAAGGATGGACATAAAACAATAATCTTAAGCCTAATTTTTCCAAGCACATTGCTTCGCTAGAGTAGGACCCTAGCTCCAACCTAATAGTGGAGGAGGAGTGACACGATGGATCTTCAAACGAGGCGCTCCTTTTGCCTTAAATCCATCCAAGGATTATTTTCCAGGCAAGATTCGGAACAGACTCTATCCGATTATATTTTTGGGCTTTTTAATGCTAAACAATTAAGCCTCAAATACTCAAAGTACCTAATAATCATTGAACGACCATTTTCACCTTATAAAGGGTTTGTACGCAAACTTTCTCTCCCTTTTCTTTGAACCATCCTGCTCCACCTCTGCTCACAGAGGTTTGATCATCGTGTATTTCTTGATACAAACCATGCAATAAGAAGCGCAAACAAGATCACATGTGTTGAATCTTTTCATCCGCAACACCATTGCGTCACGTTTATGCACAACCAACCAAACCCTTGTGGTTCTTCTAATTACTATTATTTACATACAACAACCAATATTAAAGGCTATTGCCAAAAAGACACGGGTCCAATCTTTGTACGTTCTTCACAAGTGTTGGTGATTCTTCACTAAAGACTCATCATTTGTACATATGGATGGCATAGTCGATACCTTTGGGGATGTACATTGTCAATAATGTCTTGCCAGTTTGGAAGGGGGTAATTACTTTAAGATTCAATGATAACTGCGCTGAGCTTCGACATGGTGCTATCGGATCAAAAATCGAAGGTCTGTGCATAAAGTTGTGGATTTGTTCCCGTAAAAACTCGGGTGCGGATCAGTCGAGAATTTTTGATGTACTGACCAGATTTTATTTTGGCATCCAGGTCTAAGGGGGGGAAGGAGCCTTGATCTTTGAGTGTTGTGCATGCCTTCTGGACTAGCTTGGTCAGTAGCTGCGTAGTGCAAGCAAGAACTACTGGGTAGTTGGCCCAGACCAGTCCACATATGACCAATTGCCTCACCCATGAAATTGTGTATCAAGTGTATTGGGAAGTGAACAAACAAATGAACATGAACTGTTGGCAGAAACTACTAACTATCACATATAGTCCATTAGAGTGGAGATTATATACAAGGAATGTACATCTAGGCTTTGCTTGCATACATTCATGTGGATGTTTACCTAAACATTTTGCATGCAGAAATAAACTTCTTAATACACTAATAGTTGAGTATGTGGATTTGTGCTAATTAACCATAGCTTGACCAGGTAGGATGGGACTACACCTGACTGTACTATTGGGACCATTTGCATCAACATATGCAAGCAGAGCTTTAAAGCAGGGACCACTCTGCATCAGATGGCGCATGCACGACTCAGAGAGGGACCTCAACATAGTGAGCCCATGCACGGACTCTCACCAGTTGAATGGCCTCTCCTTGCCAAGCTTGTGCATGGACCAAGGATGCGGTCGAAGAAGTGAGCAAGCAACAGCTGAAGAGGCAAAGCACTAAAGAGAGGAGGCACTTCAGATAAGGGCACAAAGAGGCCATGTACATGGAAATGAAGCCTTGCGGCAGTAGTTTACTGACAAGTGTCTTTCACTACTACCTTCCAAAGAGGAGGGCACGCGTTTTGAAGCTCATCATCCATAGCTTCAGTACCAGTTGTCCCAGATTCAAGAGAAGGTGAATCTGAGGCATCAGCTTCAACAAGCACGACTACCATCATTGTCAACTACAGTAGTCTCGTAGGTAGATGTGGCAACGTTTAAGCCACAAGCTCTCATGGGAGTGCACATGATAGCTCGATGATCCGCAACATCAGGCATGACAGAGATTTGCGTGGTTTGGCCACCACATGCTGCAATGGAGGTGCCATTCGTGGCACTTGTACCACGACTACTGAATATAGTTCAACATGAGACAACAGAGGAGCAAGCTTTCATGCATGAAAGCACAGAGCAATGGTAGCAGATTGGTAAGCAAAATCCTTTGCCAAGAGGAGAGGAATACTTGTGAGCTATTAGCAACCCACGCAGCTCAATTTCAAGTTCATGTTATGCACATCCAACAATAGAATGAGGCCTTGTAGTTGAATAGGGCTTCATTAGTGGCACTTCAGCCATCTACACATCAGCCAGAGCGAATTTCTTTCCAGACATGCTTGGCCCTGTCTGTCCTCAACCAAAAAATTGAGCTTTATCTTCTCATGGAGGAAGCTTGTAGACCCTTGTGGTATCCCTTGAAACATCCACAATGGTACCACTGTAGCAGTAAAAGCATGCAGTAGTGCCATCAAGCTTTCAAGCGCCATAAGTAGCAACTTAGGAAAATCAGCAGTACTTCTTAAATACCCATGTGATGATGTCACAAAGGTCGTCATCACTCCATTTACTGCTTTACGCGTCACAAACAGTGATGCCATCGGCAATGACCCAGGCTACAAAAGAGCCAAGGCAAGCAACTGTCTTGCAAAAGCTCATGGAGGTTGGAGTGGTGACCAAGGAACAAGACTACCATAAGCATTTACAACAACAGTGCCTACTTGAGAGAAAAGTGTCAGTACTAGTGGTCACAGAGTTGGACACGTCGCCAAATGTCCACAAGCTGACAAACGAAGCGGACAGCGGCTCTGCATCCCAGACAAAGTTCTCATGCTCCATCAAAGAGAATACAACCAAGTAGCAAAACTATTATGGTTAAGCAGAACAACTAAGGTGGATGTGTGTTCAACAGCGAACAGAGGCACACATGAGCCTCAAAGCGCGTGACAAGCTAAATCTTTATCTGCTTGTACAAGGCCAATGCGACCATAGCATGCACTCCCAATGCAGCAGGCGGTTAAGTAGAAGCTAGCCTACGACTTGTAAAAGCAGCAATGATGTAGCAAGTACTCGTGTATGGAGCCACGAGTACATGGGAGCCTAAATAATGAACTCAAAAGCTACATTTCTATCGACACAGCATCAGTACAATAGGTAGCAGCTTTGGGGCAACCAACCACCATCGACACTATATTGATGAGTACACGGAGATTTGGTCACTCGTATGCAACTCCTCATTTGCTTCTCAGTAATTGAAGACCCGTTTCATGACGGTAAGCGAGCAGCGACGGAAGAAGAAGAAGGGGGAAAAGGAAGAGGGACTCCTATAAAAGAAGGGGTCAGAATCCCGACACAGTAATTGGTTACAACGTTGAAATCGGCTTCAACAAGAGCAAATGTCACATCACCAGCAACACATTTTTCCAGCAACAATTCACTTTGCTAAAGGAAAAGAAAAGAAGATCCCAGAATGAGGGGAAGGCGAAGTGAAGGTGTTTGGTCAAGCCTTGAAGTATCTCACAATGTAGCGAGCTGAGAAGCAGACACAATCTTGCCAGAGCAGTAGGTGGATTCAATAAGCTAACCTGGTGTCAGGTGGCATGCAAATACAGAGTATTTGAGCTCCATCTCTAAATCCTACCGGGGTTGTAGTTGGATGCATTAAGCTCACCTTATGTCAGGTGGCGTGTACGTACGGAGCAGTTGTGCTTTGTGAAAAAATCATGGCGAGGCGACAGGTGGATGTAGTAAGCCCACTAAGTGTCAAGTGGCATACACAAATGTTGCAGTTGTCCCCTGTGAAAAAATCCTATCATAGCAATAGTAGAAGGCGGTAAGCCCACTTGGTGTTTGGTGGCATGCACAAATGGAGCAATTGTGCTCTGTGACAAAATCCTTTCAAAGCGCCAGAAGAAGGTATTCAGCCCACCAGTTTTCAGGTGGAAAGCACAAATGGAGCAGTTGCACTCCGTGGAAAAATCCTATTGCGGTGGGAGGTGGACGTTGTAGGACCACATACTATCAAGTGGAAGGCATGAATGGAGCAGTTTTACTCCATGAAAAAATCCTTCCAAAGTGGCAGGTTGAAGCAGTTAGCCAATTTTGATGAAGGCGGCATGCATGGAGACTGGCGACATGCGTAATCTGCTCACAGCTGCTCCACACCAGATTCTATAGCTAGTCAAAACTTGTGACAAAGACATCTGACCTCTAGAGCAACTCTTGACCTTGTCCTTGGACTTCCACGTGAAGGCAAAAGTTGGTGGAGGGGTAAGTTCGCTCCTCGCAACCGCAAGTCACACTCCAACAACAGCGTGCTCATTAGAAAGTGGTCTCAATAGTAGGAGCTAAAGCAAATGTGCAACAGTCAGAGCGGCTATCAGAGTAAAGGCGAAAATGGTATAGGAAGGACCTTGGAGGATCTTGTCGTGATCACGAGCTATGTGGTTAATCCTGACCGCTATGCGGATCAAAGCTGTTTGCCAACCTCGTGTGAGGTGCCTTCTAGTAGGTGGAAGCAACAACAAGTAGTAAAAGCAGCAGTTGTAGAGGCAAAAATTGGGATTCGTCCCTAGTCTATTGTAGATAGATTGGTTGACAAATAAACTATCGGAATACAAAATTTGGTTCGGCAGCGGCTAGATACCAATTTTTGTTTCCTCCCTTGATGCGCAAGTTTACTTGTCGCCACTCTAGATCCTACTTCATCAGCAATCGATGCAGTAACAAAGTAGTTAAAGGAGTTGGAGAAACAACAAACAACAGGAGTAGGCAACTACTATAATTTTGTGTAGCAACTCTCGATTTAATTTTTGCAAAGCGGACCTCACCACCATTATCGGCATAACGAGATTATCACCTTCTTTGATGACCTCAAAGAGCTACGTACAAGCTCGGAGCAACCCTTAAAAAAAGGAGGCATTGGAGAGAAGAAATTGACCACAGCACTACAGTCACAAAACGATGCAACAGGAGGACCAGTTGATTGCGCGAGTTGCGCGACCGAAACAACCAGCAAAAAAAAAACAAATTGGTGAAAGCTTGTTGTAGCGAGCAAAACAGGGGTTGAAGGGGAAGGGGAGCACCGAGCAAGGGGGAGGAGAGCGACGTCCATGTAGGACATTGCAAAAGCTATTAGCGATGGCGAGTTATGCCAAATGCCTGCCAAAACGACGGGCACCGACGCGACAAGGCCATTCCACGAAGCCAACTGCCGCGACGACAGGGTGGCTAGCCCAAGGTCAGCATGCAAGCAAGCCATCACCTTGCGACAACAAACCAAAATAACAAGAAGTGGCGGATTGTCATGCGCAAGTAGCAAAGGCAAAGGCCATGGAGGGTGGTGTGAGCGAGCGAGCAAAGGGCTCGGCTTAGCGTAGTAGACATGCTGCGAGATGAAAAATAAAAAAGGCGAAAGAACAGGAGCAACGGTCGGTAGTGCCGAGGGCCCTCATTGGTCAACACAATCAAGGTCCAACCACCCAAAAACTAGAGCAAAAATCCAGTCATTACGACAACAAGAACAAAGAAATGGTGTTCCAGCTGTGGCGGATGCCATGGGAGGTCGTTCCAAGTCTGAAAATTGACCAAGAATGGACATAGGGCACGATGCCTACCTTAGCCATGGAAAAAACAGGCCAAAGCAGCTATGTATGGCTGGAGCAAGCAACGGAAGCAGCAAAGTGGATTCTTCTAAGTGGTTGAGGATACAGGGGGAGTAGAAGGCTGCAACATCAGAAAGGACGCATTGACGGTGAGCTTCTATACTCGTCCATCGGGGGTGGCTATAGTAGGCCGATAGTTTAAGTAGGCGGTCTCAGCGGCGGCTCGCCTTGCAAGCACCTCATCAGTGTTAGCTTTTCGAGCCTTCCACTACATAGCCAAGCCCGTACATGAGAGACACGGTGGCCTGGAATGTGGGAGGTTCCTTCTACATGAAGCAACCTCGATGGTGAGTGGGCAAGTGAACCCAGTCTCACTCAATATAATTTTCCCGCTCCACCCGACCATCTCCAACTAGACAACGACCCCGAAAAAATGCAGGAAAGCTTCGAAAGAGCGTTTCCAAGGCCATACTCTACCGATTCAAGCCCCATTTTTTTCAAAATCTTCCCAATGACTCAAGCACACCTAGGAGCAACTAAGAAGACTCTTCTGACAGCACATTTTTTCTGGCAGCTGAAACCTCCACCGATTACTCATTTCTCCACTAAAACAATGCGATAGTCATCTTATTGATCATCGCACCTATCGAGGGGGAGTGTTGGAGTGAGCAATAACTGCACTGAGTGACAGCTTCGACATGGCATAGCAAGATCGACAATTCGAGGTCTGTGCACAAAGGTACGGATTTTTATCCATAAATACTTGGGTGCGGCTCGGCTCAGCTCGACCGAGAATGTAGAGGTCAGATTTTATTCTGGCATCTAGGTCTAAGGGCAGGAAAGGAGCCTGGATCTTTGAGTGTTGCATGCCCAGCAGGGCTGTGCATGCCATCTGGCCTAGCTTGGTTAGTAGTTGCGTTGTGCAAGAAAGCATTGCAGGGTACTTGACCCAAACCAGTCAAGATGCGGCTACACTTGAATGGACTGTTGGGACCGCTTACATCAGCATATGCAAGTAGAGCTCTTGAGCACGGACCACTCTACATCATGTGGTGCATGCATGACTAAGCATTGCATCAACTAATACATGCATGACTCAACAGTTTATTAGCTACAACATGCACGATTCATCAAGTACATGCAAAGCCAAGAGTGGGGACCGCCATGCGACAGTGGCAACATGCACGGCTCAGTTGCTAGGTTCACGACCAAGATGCAAGCATTCAAGAAGCTTCCTTGATTGAAAGCTACAACCTTGAAGTAGGAAGTTTCCTATAGGCACAAGGCAGCTGGTCAACTTGCCAGGATCAAAGTATAAATGCAAATTAAACTTAGTCAATCCATTAACTTAGCAAGAAAAACCAAAAACTTCATCAAGAACTCCAACAGCTCAGACCAACAGTCCATCTCTATCAGACAATGCATCAGACCAAGAATCTACAGTCACTCTCATCTTAAGATCCTAGTAAGCCTGGCAGTAGTTTGCCAGCTTGGGTAGGAGGAAGTTCCTGACTACTTGAAGGCCTGATTACCATGTTATGGTGGCTAGACTACGTGCAAGACTCAAGTTGCCTAGCTTGAGCTGTCTTCCTTGACGTTGCCCATCTGTGGGCGAGTAGTTGTGTCTAGGAGTGAGAGCCTAGAGGTAGTGTCTAGCCTCAACTCTGCTTTACAGAGCTCATTCTTTCTAGACACTCAGTCTGTGTAGGAGTCGCTCTTTGTCAACTCAGTGTGTTTGATAATGCTCTATCTTGGATAGGAGGGTCTAGAAAGAATGTGTTGCACTGGAGTTCCCCTTTGTGGACCTAGTAAGCTTGGTAGAACTCTGCCACCTTGGTTAGGAGGGTTTGAAGTCCTCTGACGACCCAGTAAGTTCGATAGTCGCTACTAGCATGGAGAGGAGGTTGCCCTGAAAAGGTGGAGGCCATTTCACCTAAAAGTGTAATGACCGTGCTGACACCCTTGCAAGGATAGCCTCGTTGGCCTAGCAAGGTGTTGCGCCCTTAAATGGGGCAGGTTGTGTCAGAGCATTGAGCTGAGCTGTGTTTCGTCGTTGTTTCCCTGTAACGTACTCGTATTTTATAGCAATTTTCAACAACAAGTTTCAATCTAAGTCTTCTACTTCCGCACGTTGGAGTACAATGTTTGCTTGATGGGCACAAAGATCTAGGTCAACAGCAGGACTCCCTTGCTACATCAGAGCACGCATTGGCTTCGTCAATGTAGGCATTGACGATGCATTTTCCCACATTTTGTGTGGTAAGCATTTCGTAAGCTTTTATGGTGATGCCTCCTCCCTCTTTGCAAGGAGCGTCCGTATGAAAAATTAATCTTGCGTCCGCGCAAAAACTGTTCAGGTAAAAACTACACTTCCTATGTCGTTTTGACATGATCGTTTCCAAGGGGTTGTTGCTCATGTAGTACCTCTCCACAACATTGTTTGTACGTCTATTCTAAGATCTGGACATAAGTCCTTTAAGTTCACAACCACGTATTTATGACCATGCGTAGGTCTAATAGACCTCTTTCAGTACCATTGGAGTGGTTGGCCAAACACAAACAAGTTGCACTAAGGCCACAAAACGTGCATGGTCGCTTTTACTTACATTTGGGAGGCACCAAGATATTCAGACTTGGTTGCGAAGAACACCTGTTCTTTTGTATAAAGATTGCGCTCATTTTTCAAGGAGGAGGCATTAGTTTTTGGCATGCCTTAACTTCATCAAAATCCATCATTGGACATGACAATTCTCCGACCTAGATGATCTTGGTATCAACCATCATCCCCTCATTTACGTTTGAAATGCACACTATAGGCTGTAACTCACGTTCTTGTCAAAAGCAGACTGCTTATGAACTGGGTTAGCTGACATAACAAATCTCAGCAACCATGGATTCTATCAACAAACAATGTATTCATCTTATGGTCTTCGTCAAATGGGTGTACCACGATGACAATCGTTGCGGTACAAGTTGGATGAACACCTTTTGGGTGTCCATTCCATGTGATTGTGATAGAAAAATTCCGAATCACATTCAGTGATCGTGGAACAACTAGTTCCAAAATCGTTTCACAATTATGTAATTGCGTGCAAGGGTTCCATTGAAGAGCTTGTTGATGTATTGTGTTTGCCAAGGTACAATGATCCCTATTGCTTCAATGTTTTCTATTGTGTTTGTTTGGTACTTTTTATCAATATGGTACTATCCATATGCCTCAACCGAGGCACTTGTAGAGGGTTTACCCTCGTCAAAGACATCTGAAAAACCACCACAATCCTAGATATCACCGCACCAACAACTAAAAAAATGTTGTACTTGCATTCGGATATGTACACCAATAAAACCACCCCCAAAACCAAGTGACTTAAGTCGCTTCACCATGATCATTACGGTATGTAAAGCATGGTTCAACTACACCGTATCATTATGGTATTGTTCCAACAGCTCGGATGTTGGATTTTTCAGACATCGAGATCGCATAAGCGGTGCTTCACCATATATTTGGCATGATCAAAATCCATCTGCATGATTTTCTTAATGTGAAATAAATGACTAGTGTACGGTGTCACAATGCCTTCAACTTTGAGGCGTTTCATATAATAGCGAAAGAATCTGATGAGAAATATCATACAACACATTGTCCGTTATTGTGTTTAAATGTTAATTATGACTAAGGATATATTTTTTTGCATCACCAAGATAAAGCTGCTATCAAAATTTTTGCTTTAAGTTATCGACTTGTATATCATCTGCACACTCATATGCTTTGAATGAAAAACCTAAATCTTCATGTGATCAGAAACAAATTGCAGTTGGTTTCAAGAAATGTATGAAATTGTAGTAGTACTTTGGAGCACCATTAGTAGAAAACGACTCCCTCGTTCTCTCTAAAATGGATTTTCACTCAAATGTGGATGAACTCATTCCATGGACATTGGTTCACGTCCTATTGTATTTCAATATCCATGACATTTTTGCTTGTTTAGTGATGATATATTGAAGGTTTTGCCTTAAAATTTGTTCACTTTTGACATTCGATTAATTTCATTATACACTTGAAGTAAATCTTGCAATCTTCAACCACCACACTCTGGTGTCTTAAATCAACAAGGACCCAGAGAAGAGTCTTCACTCCTCTCTCTTGATTTACAACTCCCATTAACAACCATCCTTTTTCGTTTGAACAAGGTTGTCAAAACACTCATGTACCTTTCTCTCATTAATGCCAGTCTCGTACCAATTTGTAACCATCACTCACGAAGCGATCTGATGTCTATTTTTTCACCATTGAGTATTCATTCAAGGATGTCATCCTCAAAAACATTCAGTCACGGATTGAAGTTTACATCAGCCATGACTAATGATGCTGAGAACCTCCAAAGAGGTGCTGATGCATGCAATACATAGTGTATAGGTAATGCGATGTCAATCATCGAGATTTGAAGTTGGTGTGCTAAAAAATGGGGCATGTTTAACATCTCATGCCATAGTCATGACATATGCTAAGTTATGAAATGATCACAAATGCCTTTGAACATTATAGAGCAATGGTACGTGCGACTGTTGTAACACATGTATTACACACACCAAACAACTTTCTTGCTGAAATGGTGTCAGCATCTTATCCAAAACATCATCTCATATCGTCAACTTGCTCAAATGTCCCACAACCATTGTGATCATTTGTTCGTCTAATGTATCCATAACTAGATGTCATGATGGAGGAAGTAATAGTTCGTGGACAAGGTTTTTGTGCATGTCGTGCATATCTTCTAATCATGCCGTGTACCCTTTTTTATGTGGCTGAAGTACAATGGCATGAATCACATGCCAGCATACACTGTAAAGTGGGTTTTCTCCGGTACTGGGTCAATTGTGCTGACCTCTTATGGCTATGCATGCCATACATATTTTGGAACAAGTGTTCAACCGACTAGGCCTTTGTAGCACATGGAGGGATGTTTTGCTTGGACCATCATAAAAACAAAAAAAAGCCTTTGCAACACGTTCAATTCAGAGGAATTAATTCACCTTTAGCATGGTCCAAATGTGAGGAAATCGTTTTGTCACACATGTGATATATCAGTAACAATTTTTTTCATTATATTTTCTCAAGTACCTTTCCATACTACTATCGGCAAGGCAACATTATTAACTCTCAATGGCTGTCACTATCAACGAAGATTGAGATTTTTGTGTTTTTTCATGTTTTTTGAAGATGCACGTGATCTTCACATCCATCACTGATTTTTTCTAGCCATCCCTCTAAGTTTGCCATTTGAAGAGTTTTGATTTTATGATCAACCTTGACTGCGTCTAGATGCCTTCCAAGCTTCAAACACCATGTTTTTGCTACTTTGAACAATGTTCCTAATGCACTTGTTAAAAAAGACTTTTGGCACATAGACCATATGCTTTCCTTTTGTGGATTATGGTATACTAGCAAGATGAGGCAACGAGTTGGCTAGTTCTTGCTAGTTGATACAATGGGGTGTGATTGGCTCCCTTGTTATCGTGTCAATCGACATCCCATGGCATGTGTTTTACAATAAATTCTAACATAGCTATTCAAATTGGAACTCATGGCCATAATGGATCTGAAACTTACATCAATGTTGCCTTCGGCACCCATGACAAAATTGTAACCCACAGTTTTTTCCATTCGCGAAATAGAAATTTACGGTAATGGTGCATTTGGCACACGTGGAGACGATTAAGATGACACACTCATTGGCCATGCATGTTACATTATGTTTGTTATGCGTTCGGCACTCACTGAAGTCTTAAATTGAATTTTCCATGTTGGTCATATTCTAGTTGCAACCTACACTTTTCAACCGACCATCAAGGATGGATTTTCACCATTGCAAATGTGTTTAGTGCAATGAGCACTCACATTATTATTTTGATAAGATCCATTCACAAATGAATAACCCAACATTCTTGGTGCTATCGACACCCATGTGGATACGAAGTCGACATTTGTTTTGGTAATACTCCTCCAAGTGTTAACCAGTGCACTTGGCACTAGAATCATGGATTCTTCTTGGTTCTGTGACCCAAGTGCAAGGTACGTTTTTAATGGTGTTTTTGACACGGAAAACAATTCTAGAATTTACACTTGTGCTGTTGCCAGAAGTGCAATCAGCACTTGTGTCGATGATTTGGTTGGCGCCTGTGTTACTATACTATTGACACTCATGGAATCCACACCATTCACATTGTTGCATCAATTTCGTGAGTTCTTGAATGGTCATGGCACATACAGTACCTTAATTATTTTATTTAAATTGAGAATTTATCTTGATATACTTCATTGTTGTGGTTTTGCAACCTGGGGTACGTTGTAGTGGATCTTCTGTGCAAAAAGAACTTGTTTAGCTAGTGTAATCCGTGTTGAGCCATTTTGTGGTTTTTGGAACAAGTTTGTTTGGAAAATGAAACCTCATGTTTTACTTGGAAAGCGATCAATTTTCTTCTTCTTTGCAAGGAAATTGATTTTTAGATTATTTCATAACATTAGAAATATTCTAAAGCTAAATTGGAGCCTTTTACCATGCCACAGTGGCAAAGCCATGATTCACACGGTCAATTCTGGCCTTAATCGAGGAAATCATCCTCCCCTTTAGTGCTAGTGACACCAAGAGGTTTCATTTCCTTAACACAATTTTTTAGATCAGTCTCAAGTTTTTACAACGTTTAAAACTGAGGACCGAACTTTGAGTTTTTTTGGAACCCATCAGGATAAAAAAAGAGTACTTGAGAGATGAAAAAATCTTCCATTTCACAATTAAACGAACGACATCTATTTCCCATCTACACCATTTTCCAGCCACGTTACTTATGCAAGTCAAATTGGGTGTTAGTATGTTTTAAACCACGTGCTAGGTTTCTTTAGCGGCGCCTGCCGTCGAAAGAGGAGGGAGGAAACTCCCTTCCTTTCTTAGTGGGCCGTTTCACAGGAGGAGGTGGTGGGAAAGCCTCCTCACCTATCCTCTAGGGCGTAAGTCCTTGTGTGTGAAATAGAGAGACAGATAGAGGGGGAGAGCGAGAGAGAGTGAGGTACACTCCCTTTCCTCTTCCTTGGGATATCAGTCCTTACATGCGGAATGGGGGAGGGGTGAAATGCCTCCTTGTCCTCCCCCTTGGGCCGTCAACCCGCATAAGGGAGGGGGCCAGAGGAGACGCCCCCTCTCCTCCTTGGGCCATTGGCTTGCATGAGAGGGAGGGGGGAAAGACGCCTCCTCTCCTCCCCCTTGGTACCATCGGTGTCATGGACAAGGGGAGGGGTAGGATACTCTTCCCTCAAGGGGGGGGGGACTCTTCCCTTTGGTGCATTTGATACCATTGACGTGGGGGGGATGGTCTCCCTGCACCTGCCCCCCTTGGCCATGCCGGCGCTATGGAAGAGGGGGGGATGTAGAGGGACTCCCTTCCCTCTCGTCCCTTTCAGCATCATCGGCGCCATGGAGGGGGGGTGAGAGGGAATCTGTTCCTTTCCTCCCCTTTAGTTCCATGGGCGTTCTTTGAGGGGGGGGGGAAGAGGGAACCCTCACTTCCCCATCGACACCTTCAATGCCATGCAAAAGCAAGGAGAAAGGGAATCTGTCCCACTCCTCCCCTTGAGCGCCATGAACGGAGGCGAGGGGAGGAGGGATACTTAAAAAATTAGTCCCCCTTGGTTAGAGGGAGAGGAGACCTATCGTCTCCTCCCCCTTGGCAACAGCAGCTTGGTCAACCTTTCGGGTCTATGGGTGCTCAGTGGCTGAACCTGTCAAGCACGTGGGGGTCGTTCTGGTACGAAACCCTCTTTCTTTTTTTTTGATTTTTTCGCACATTGTGCTCTTTGATCTTTCTACTCGACCAACGAGCTCTCCACGAGCTTGTTTTCAGCTCGCTCGCTTGCTCTATTAATCTGGTTGGGTTTGGGTTGTTGTCCAACACATTCCTTACTTTTTTTTCCCGTTAACATTGTTTATCGATGTCAAATCTAACACGAGTGTTTTCATGATGGGTTTGTTTTGCTACTAACCCTATTTTGTTTTCTATCAAGGAAGCTCTAGCTCTAATCCAATGTAAAAGATGTGGTCTGTTTTGCATCTAGCTTTTGATGCAAGGCCCTCAAAAAGTGGAGTCCAAGGAGAGAAGGTGAATGGTCGCCTCAGCCATTTTGGAAGAGATAACACGTGCCAAAAATCGATAGGGTTATTATAGGTCATGGAAGTAAAACAATAATCTTAAGCCTAATCATTCCATGTGACATTGCCACACTTAAACAAGACCCTAACGCCAATCTTAGAGTGCATGAGGAGTGACGCCATTGATTGTCCATCGCGGCTTTCCTTTTGCCTCAAATCCATCCAAGGATTATGTTTTAAGCTAGAATATAAGTAGACTCTAGCCCATTATGAATTGTTCGGCTTTTTCCTCCTTGAAATGCGAGCCTCAAGTACTTAAAGTACCCCAATAGTTGTTTATCGACCATTTTTAACCTAAGAAATGGTCGGTACCATACATGTGTTGCCCATGGGATTAAGAGGATACATATTGATCAACATTTATTCATGGAAATTAGGGAGGAAGTCCTTTTTTTGTTTTAATAGTCAAGATTCTCATGTACTTAATGTTGTTTTTTGAAAAAACCTACTTGATCAATAACAAACATTCATGCTTTTGATATGATGAAAATAATAAAATATGTATTGTCATATTTTAGTGACTACATAAAGAAGAATTATTTGCACCTTTATGTAGTGATTAAAGAATAACAGAAATCACCTTAAGAATATTGAGTCAAATCCCTTTGTTTTTTTTCTTATGAAAAATGTAATGTTCACAATATTTGGATAAATATTTAAAACACTCGCCATGTGAAACTCATAACAAGGATCAAACTCATTGTGTTAAGGAATTTTTTATTTTACAATTTCTCGTATAGTTGAATGTTTTAAGGTAATAAAAGTAACATAACATAAATTAATTTGTCACTCAATTCTGCAAAGAAATTATGAGGCCTTTATGATTATTCAAAATCAGGGTAAAAGTCACATATACCCATTTTTGGAACTATGTAGCTGATATGCCAACTTCACGTACAAAATAGCAAAATTATCAATGGACCACAAGAAATAACGCTAGTATAAACGCAATGCAATAAGGGATGAGCCCTCCACGGGCCAAATTATATTACCCATCCGATAATTGAAGCAAAAAATAGCTTTGAAGCCCTCGCACGTTTTACTAACACTTAGAGAGTGATGGGGTTAAAATCACATGGTAAACTGGCTTTTTGACCCCAAACCATTAGTAGAGGCTCAGATGTTGTACCTTAGACTGCCATTGTTATCCACAATACAGAATCTATTGGGCCAAGGTTGGATGAAAAATATGCTAAGCTTGTGTTCCTTTTCCATCAATGATATGTAAGTGTTGAGGTAAAAGACACGTGTCATCCAATATCATCCCAGAGAATGGGCAAGCATCATTGGTGACACAAACAATGCGCAGGTTGATACCAACTGTGGAAGCTCCATAGTCTAACGGCTAGTTCACTTGCATCTTTAGAAGTCTTCATGTGACATCGTTGAAGAGGTTGGAAACCCTGATTAAAGTGCAAACCATTATATGAACAACTGTAGACTGGAAAAGCACACAATATTTTGAAGTTCTCTTTCACTTAGCACAATGTAAACCTTAGACATGGATTTCTTATAGAATATGTCCATTTATGGTAATGAATTGCGCTCACTATTCCATGAGAGGATCATAGACATGGTGATGGAAGGCATCCAGAAAGCCATGTGATTTGTTGAAATACAAGAACTATGGTTACGGCAAAACTTTAGCTAGGACAAGAGAAAGCTGCTCCAAAGACCAACAAGGGGTCAACATGTCAAGGTCGCAAGTATAAAGAGTGGCAGCCGAGGCATACTCAATCATCTCTAATGTCACCTGTATCCTCAGTTAATAATTATTAATTATTAAACTTTATTTTATCTTATTTCCACGTGCAAGGCTCCTCAAATTAGCATCGAAGTGCCTTCAAGCAAGGCATAGCTGGAGATCCCTTCGATACCTCCACAAGCTTGGCTCTTCTTCGTAGCCTTGGTTGAGGTTCAAGTTGGAGATCCTCCAAAGGTCTTCGTATGTTTAGCCTTGCTTTTGAGCATGGGTGGAAGACATTGTTTAAGGTCCCTCTGAGGCACCTTGTAAGTCTAGCTATGCTAGTCTTGCATAAGGTATCGTTGTGATGCGAGGTTGTTGCGAAGGTCCCCATCTCCACTTAGGGCTCATCATAAATATGTATTCACTAAACATGTCCACTATATTGCTATTTTTGCTTGGTAACTTTTGTGATAGCGGGTCTTGATGTTGATGTTCTTCAACCTTTTCATAAAGAAGGCATAAAAATGAGTGCTCGACATTTCATTTTCATGCGCTTTTGAAAAAGGCACTTATGTTTGTTGTTTTTTTTTGCCTTAGTTAGCATCACTGCATTTTGCAAACATAGCAGCTCAGATATATACGCAAATCCTTATATTTTTGTTATTTCTTTACCCTTTGTAATAATAAAATCTCAATATTCAACTTGCTTATGCAAAGATGAGGAGACAACACGAATTTGAATTCAGAATTATAGGAATTAAAAAATTATCCTAGGATGATCTCCTTACGTTCTTAATTTGAAAAAAATTCATTGAAAAGTATGGTTGTAATGAATCTATAGGAATACAAATATACAATGGTATGAGATATGCATGGATAAATTTTTCTTGTTAAGATATGCTATATTACCCCCAAAATGTGCACAAATTAATTTATCATCAATTTGAGCTTGAGAGAGAATTAATCTTGTATGGTTTGGTAACATTCAAAATTCAAGTGCATGAGATCGACTTCGGCCTCCGTTTTGTTTTTTACATTGGTGCTAATGTGCAAGAACTTAAGTGTATGAGCGTCAAATCAATTAAAAAAATGTTCCTTTTTGAGTTGGGGTGTTGATTATGAAGTTTTCAATCCCATTAGAATCCTAATTGAGAAGAATAAATAATTTACCCTTGTTTAGTTGAAATAGAAAAAATATACATCTTATCATGAAAAAATGCAATGTCAATGGTACTTCTGGTTGAAATCCTTTATTTGAAGGAGAGCTTTTGGCACTGCTTTTAAGAAAAGTCTCATGTGAGGAAAGGTGTGAGGAAATCAACCAGAAAAATTAGGTGGATTACGTGAAAAAGGCGGATGCAAGAAAAACGTTGAGGGAAAAAATGGTGGGATGATAAATTCCAGGTGTCAGTCAAGTTGCAAGTATTATGGATTCTCTCCTTCTCTTTTGGAAATGGAAAATCTAATGTAAGGATGTCAGTGGGCCTAGGTGTTGACGGCACCAACTCTGGAATGTTACTTTGGGGTCAGTACTGAAATGTGTTGAACATTGTGGCTTTGAAATCGTTGTTTTTTGCAACAGAGAAATCTGAACTGGTAAGATGTTTCCTTATTTCCTTTACGAATCCATGCAAGTCCATTAATCGATAGTAATGATTTTTCAGTCATCTAGAAGACGTTTTGGGACACATCATCGCTTCTGGCGTTGCCGGCTTTTGTTTTACCCATGCGCGTCACCCTCCAAGCAATGCGAAAGAATTCTTGGGAATGATCGTCGTGTGAAGGTTGCTCGCCCCGAGTGCGAGGCATTGGCCACGGCTGAGACGGGGTGACCGGGAGGAGGAGTCCCGGACACTGTATCCCTGACAGCAGCGTTCGCGGCTCTGGGAAGTTTTGCCATCTGAAAGAGGGCTAAAAATGGCCGACAGAGCACATGGGATCATTTCTTCGACTGCAAAAGATACCAGTAGCTCAACCGGATGGACATCCTGTTCACGGCAACCGGCTGAACGTCCAAAGTCGAAAATTGTCCACAAACAGACACCTCGCATGTTGGCCCGCAACGATCCACGTGCAGCTGTGAGTGAGTAAACTCGAGTGCGGGGAAACTCATTCCCTCCCCCCCCCGGGAGCTGTTGCCATTGTGCTTTGAACTGCTCCGAGCCCATCGCGCGGTAGACCTTTTTCTCCTATGAAGATGTTAAAAAATTCCAAGTCCAACATTATAGACAGAAAAGCTCTTGCTGGTACAGATAAGTACCCAGCCCAGTCTATTATGTCATTTCAATGTCCCTCCTATCTTTAAAGTGGTGGTTTCTTGAAGTGAGGATGACGCAGGTGGCACCGATATCTCATGGCAATCAGTTCTCCAATGGAACGTCAACAAGGTCTAAATGGGGTGGGCACTATGTCTTCTGCTGGAAATTTCATCATTCATGGAGCACAAGAATTTACAACATAAGAATCTAAAGGTGTTTCCTACAGAAAGAAGGCCCAAGTCCTTATTTTAATTATCTTCATCTCCACTCAAAGAAAACCCTCATTGTTTAGGTACTGACAGGCAATACTACCGTTCATGAAAAGATACCACTAAGACTACTAAGGGGCGTTATCCAAATTATTTCCGAGGACAAGTCAATGACCATTGTATTGGACCGGAAAAAAAAGTTACATGGACTTGTAGGAAGGACATTGATGACATCTACTACGATATGGATCATAAAACCATCTGAAATCTTAGGTTGACTTTTCAAAAAACTTATGAATTTGCAAAGATTCAAAGGTTCCATCTCCATCAAAAATATTTGAAAAACCTCTTTACAAGAATATCTCTAGAAAGAATATTGATTTATTTCGTTGAAGCCAAACCAATCATTTCCTCAACATATAATGAAAAATAATAGATTAACCACTCATTTTGAAGGAAGTTTCTGATGCCAAAATTTTTAAACAAACCAGGGAATAAATGCAACTATGAACTCACTCATTCTCAGAAAACCAAGGAACGTATAAAATTTAATATAGAAAAGAAAATGAGATAAACGGACTCATACTTACATATTATGATTCAGATTTGAATCTAGATTTAATGCAAGATTTCTTATACAAATCACTTTGTGGCATCTTGCATTCCCCATTAAAGGGGGTAACTGCATCAAAATCCACACCACACCACCACACCACAAAACTCCACACCAAAACCTGTAACTGTATTCAAATATAATCATAGAAGAAATATGATAAAAATGTTAAGTATAGTAATGCAAAAAAGCATCATAATCAGGCCCATGTCATCATGGAACAAAATTTTGTATTTCACGTCTCTTTATATTTTTAATTTGATAATTCCATCACAAAAAGGCCATGTTATGTCTCTGGCCTCATTCTATAAGTTTTATATGCTAACTTTGTCGGTCTAATGCACGAAGAACAAGAAATGTCCATGAATTATTTAATGAAATTGCCAACAAGTGATTATCATATGAATTGAATATAAATTCTATCCAATATCATGTAATTTATTCAAAATTAAGTCTCATTCAAAATACGTCCTTACATGTATTTAAAAGGAAATTTCTTAGATGTATTATGAAAACTTCGTGAATGTGTTTATGACCACGATGCAAATACGTAGTTGGTTCTTCAGAGAAGAAAAGTTTGATGGTCGAATATAATATTAATTTTAATATAATTTCGAACGGTTTAAGTAATATCTTCTTGAACTTATATGTTCTGAAGGTTTTATGAGAGTTTAATGCTTCACAAGCCAAAATAATAATCTTGGAGTTTTAAATATGTTTTTTACTACTTCTATAATCCCTTCATCTCTCAACACAAACTTGAAACTATACTTTGAAATATTTTTTTTTGTGGCAAGGAATTACATGAAAACCTCCCAAGTTCATACTTGAGGATTTGCATGGCTTCAATGTGATGTTTTAGGGGCAAAAATAATTTGGTGAAAGTCATTTGCTTGTAGTGAACTCTATGTTGGGAAATTGCTCATATTTGACAATAGTATAGTTTACGCGGTTCCATGGAATGATACATGAATTTTAATAAGACAAGTTTTACGTGACCTCATGTTCAATGAACACTTTTGATTCGGCCAAATGTTTCTAAATCACAACTATATTAGTTTTCTACTTATGTCATTGAATTTGTACGCGTAGTAAGCATAGAAATTTAAGCCTTCATATGGAGAGGTCCAAAATAGTTTAATTTTACTTGTGACCATTTTTATGGGACCTGCATGGGACTTCTAATGAGCATGGAAAGCTTTATTTCTACATTTGGCTACATGATCTGGCATGTGAAGAAGGAAAACATGATCTTGAGTGCTCACATGTGATTCGCATCATGCCACATATGTATGTTTCCTAGGTATTCGTCATTCCTTCTTTGCTCCCTCTTTTCTAGCATCTAATTCTTCTAGGATTTATGGTGACCATAACAAAGAATAAATAATTCATTTTTTCTTTTCTTACATGTCTAAAGAAAAAAACCTGAAAAAAATCTTCACGTGTGGATGCCTCATTGTGGAAAGTTGATGCACGCATAGTGCAAATAGTGAAAAAATACAAATATTATTTTTGAAAGAATATTCTTATAAGATAGTTAATGAATGATGATACGTATTAGGTTCCTGAAACGAAAGAGATGAGACTATATGTTTAAGTTGAACTTGATCGATGTTAATGTTTGTGCTCCATAACAACACAATGCATGCATTTTTGGTGTTACTATAACTTTGCATGTAGTGGAATTGCGGACATGGTTTTTTTACATATAAAAGTATGTTTTTTTACATATTGGAATGATTGAATTTTCAACTTCCAGTTTGAAGATAAAAAAATCGTTTGTGGTCCTTTTTGGTCGTGATGCCTTGTTAACATAAAGTGTGTTACTCATCCTTATTACATCATTTTGAAAGGAAGGGAGCTACCAATGTAGGTCCGAAGATGTTATGTCAACCAAGTAATGGAGTTAAGAATGTCTGGAGGCTTTTCCTCCCTTTATGGTGTATTACAACACGTTCCTTATTTAGCATAGAGATGATTGTCATGGTCCATGCATGAAGGCTGGCCACATTAGATGACAAGAGGCTTGCTATTAACAAAATTCATTGTTATTTTTGGACGGACCTTCATTGTGTGATGGTGAATGACTTTCTTAAATATAATCATTATAATTGAGAAAATAAATTATGTCCATTACTAGGATATGTGCTTGATGTTGAAGTGATTTGTACTCAAAATGGAGAAAAATGAAACATTTGGCGATGTGGAAAAGCATGGTCAAGTTTATCTTTGTGCATTTTGAGAACAACACAGATATAAATTTAGTTTCTAAGAATGAATTTTTCCCTTATATATGGGCTTAACTGCTTAATTAAAATAGGTTTGGCTTCCTTAATTCTTATTTTTTTAAATGGTAAATATTAAGGATGTTTGATCAGGCCCAGAAAATCTCAATAAGACAATTTTTTAAAATGAAAAGAGTTTCATCATAGAAGGACAATCACAATATTTTCAAAAATTTCTTTACATGCATAAAAAGAAATAATATTATGATGTGATCAATTTTTATTGTTTTTGTTGATTCACCAAGCCACGCCAATAATCTCTTGTTTTTAAGAAAAAAGAATCAACTTGGAGGATTGGGTTTTTGGTGTTTCCATCCTGACATTACTTGGAATAATCATTACTAGTCAGCCTAATGGCTGTTTAGGCCTGCAAAGGAACCTCGTGGTTCCGCGATAAGAGTTAACTATGGTTTAGCTTACTTTGTGTGCTCCTTCACTTGGGGAATGCTTTTGTTGTTCACATATTTGAATTACATCGGGTTTCTGTTATTCCACAATACGCGTCTGCATGGCCGTCTTATCAGCGTATGCAATATCCTTGTCACATCAAAAAATCCCCTACGCAAACCTCGGGCGTGAGCTTGCAAGGTTCATGCACTAGAATCTTAACGTGTTGGTGAGCCTAAGAGATGTTTGGATAGTTCAGCAAGTGGTCACCGGGCCAATTATAGTGCGCCTTTGAACGGTATGACAAGTGTCTGTGTGGCAACTTCCCGGCACACCATGAAGGGCTATTGCGCACATGTCGCTTTGACATCCTTTCAACCGCCATTTGCGATGGGCATGTAGGAGGGTACCCGAAATCATGGCAAAAAAGTCGTTGCCACCGGACGACTCTGTCATGCACGATGAAATGTATCGGCAGACAGTGCCCTCATCCTACGTATTCACCTATCCTCGGATGGTCCGCCAGTTGCACGCCATGTTTTGGTAGGGTCCTGCTTCAGTTTCATCCAGTGTAATTAAGCTCGCACGTACACTGTTCACGTTGTCTACGCTCCCGGGAAAAATGTTGCTTCTGTAGGTGCCTCCTTCATGAATTCGAGATGGTGGACGACCAAGTTGTAGGGGACACTGGTAAGCCTAACTAGGAGCGTAGATCGGATAAATAACCAGATTTTCTTGGCTGAAATACCCTCTATTTTGCATGGCTTCCCAAAACCACGCGTGGCATGTTGCCACGCAACCAAGTCCTGACAAGAAAGCTCTTTGGCCCGCTTAGATTCCTACACCGCAGTGGTACCTTGATAACCTACCACCGAACGACCCATCAGGCACGTTTGACGATGTTATGTTTTGGTTTACTCAGGATTGGGCAGATGTGTTGTGGGCCTGTCAGTTGGACGAGGCTGGCGGCCTTCCACAGAACCAACTCCCACATGAACCAACCCGTGCTACCGAGTCCCCCGATGACTGGGAAGCCAGAACTATTAGGTTTAGCATAGGGCACCATCACGTCTTGTCTGTTCCACATGGCCACCTCGGAAATGATCACTTTGTGTCCATGACGTTTCCTGTGTCTGCTTTCCTTCGAGGAAGCAGACCGTATTGATGGAGGGATATAATCATAAACGTGCTGTTGTAAGTGCAAATTTGTTAACCTTTTCTTTCATGTTTTGCTGAACTGCCATGGACAGGTGAATCTGACGATGAACCATGTCACAGCCCGAAGAAGTAGAAGGGGATGCCCAAGGAGCCGAAGGAGGGAATGTTCTTCAACAACATGGATGCCGCTCCGGCGTTCATGGAGGACTATGCGGTTGACAACCGCTTCGACCCAAAGTGGATGTGCAGTGAGCCTGCTAGATTCCACGTCACTTGCTCCAAGGGGAAGAAGAAATGTTGTACGTGGCTCCTCCGGTTTCGTGTTACAAGTAAGTTTGGCCACGTCACTGTGTCCCACTACGCCGACGGACACAAGTGTTTCCCTATGATTAGCCGCGTTAATCCCGCTCTTCAAAAGGGATTGGTGGCCCGCAAAATATCACAGGCCTTGGAGTGCGACCCCACGGCTTCAACAGCGACACTGCAGCAGGTACTCCACGAAAGGACCGACGTCGACATCTCAAACAACACGCTCTACCGCGCAAAGAAATGGGCTCGGGAAAACCTCATGGACAAGAAGACAGATACATGGAGCCTCTTTTTGTCCTACCTTGAGAAGATTTGTACAAAATTGCAGCTCTTAGCCCTTTTAGTTTGGTTGTGTTGCAAATTTCACATATATTCAAATGTGTATGTCCACATGCAGCGTTCAACTGAGACGCGTCGACCCTGGTACACACACGGTTGCACAGAAGAAATAGAATGGTGCCTTCTTGTGGGCATTTGTCGCTCCGGGTGCTGCCATGATCGGCTCCCAACACAGTCACCACATATTGATGATGGATGCCACATTTCTTAAAACGGGCACAAGCAAGTTCTCTTGCTTGCCTAGTTTTTTTATGCCCACGACCACGTTGTTCCCATGGCGTGGGAACTGGAGCCAACAGAGGATGAGAAGGGCTGGTCCTTTTTATGCACATAGTTAGCGCTCGCATATCCTACGTCTGCACTATCTGGCACATGCATCATCATTGACAGAGAGAAAGGATTAGAGAAATTGTTACAGAAGTACCTCATTGGTGCTACCCACACGTAGTTTGCGTGGCACTTGCGCGAGAACGTCCGCATTTCATGTTAGAAAATGGCTGCACACTGGGCATAGAAGTGTGCGCATGTGCTGAATGTCGAGTCATGGGAGAAGGCAACCACCCACTTGTGAAAAGTGAGTGCCTGTGCCTATGCATACCTATTTAGAAGGCAAGGGGAGGATGGCAGTGTGGTAGGGGGTACCTCTAGAGAAGTGGACACACCTCTATTGCCCTCTGGGCAGAGGGGGTCACACCACGTCCAACGCAGCCGAGAACTAGAACGCGCGCATTGTAGCTCACCGCAAGTTGTATTCGTACTACTGTTTTGTCAACATCTACCCCTTTGTGCAGCACATGTTCTGTGCTCGCCGTGCCCCGGCTAAAGGTGTGCAGACTACCTTGGCCCCTGCCCAAGAAGACCGACTAATCCATTGTCTTGTTGTGGCACGATAGTACACCGTGACGGAGGAGGGCCCCAACACGGCAACAATGGAGGGCCGCACTAACCATCCACGATTGGTTGACATGCTGGAGAAGACGTACAGCTATGGTCGGTGGAAGGAATTTGGACTGCCATGTTAGCATGCATGCGTATTTTTGCTCATGAAGCGCATCAACGCAGAAAACCTAGCCGAACATGGACTCACTTGCATGGCGTTCCGTCGGGCATACAACATCCCCCTCCCGTCTCTAGTAGTGAAAAACATTTGGCACATGGAACCACTGTGGCTTCAGCCGAGCTCTAGGCGTGAGAAGGGCCACCCTTGCAGCGCATGGAAAGACTGGGAGACTTTGTGCAAAAAAAACTTCATTTGCCCAAAGTGTGGGCAAAGGGGACATACCAAGTCACTTTGCAAAAACCAGCCAGCTTTAAGCCCTGCCCAGGCTGTAGCAAGGGGGTTTGATGAAGGCCTAGAGGCTGTTGCAGCCAAGGCTGTAGCAGCCTTGCAGGCACGTGTAAGTGCCTTCATGAGTGTGGATGCTCCACTTGCTGCATATGCCAATGGTGACGTGGAATATGATGCCGAGGCTCCACATCGGGATGACAACAATGATGAGGATGATGGTGCCTAAAGTGATGACTCTGGTGCATACTCCCCTCCTCTTGGTGATGATGGTGAAGCAGTGACACAGAATGAGCACACATAGCAGTTGGATGAGGAGGAGAGAGAGTGGCAGGAGACTTATGAGGAAGAGCTAGAGGAGGCAAAGTGAGGTGAGTGTGTAATTGCTTTTTTTATGTATTCCCTTCCCTAATCTCATGTAAAATACCAACTATGCTTTTAATGTATAATACTTGGTTTCGTTCTTATGTAAGATGAAGTGTGTTGGACAGTGGAGATTGAAGAAACCATTCACTCAGGCGGTTCACAGTTCACCAGGACAAGGGGGTTTTGGGTTAGGCAGAAGGTTAGGTTTAAGCTGAGGCATATTAGTTCAGTGCACGTGGGGAGGGGGTCCATCAGCCAGCATGTTTCAAGTAGCAGACGTGGTAGCCGACTTTCAGACAGAGAGACAAAGGTATTTTACATTGTTGAACACTATCAGGCATAGGAGCCACTATGTCCTGTCTGTGACATTGTTCACTTTCTTTTAGGGTTGAGTCGTGAACGTTCCGATGAGATCACATATCCCACCTTCACTGTGTGTAGTGTTTAGTCATTGAAATTTGCCTAATGCAATTTTCTCAACCCGATTTCCATATGCAAATTAGCGCCTTTGTTGTGGTATGATGTTAAACAAGTATTGCCAAGTAAAGGATCATTACACTTACCAATGTTGTACAATAACACATGACTTTCCACTTGACTGTTCCTTCTGTTCACAAGATGTTTAGGACAACATTCACATCACACTTGAAATAGCAGCACATATGTTATCTGTTCAAGCCTTTACACCAATCCACAGCCATGTACAAACATTTCTTCGACATACACACATGATTGATGTCTTTAGTAAAATAAGTGTCCCATTTTGGCTGCTACAAATGTCATCATATTCCTCACATTTGTGTCATACAATTTGACTTTCAATTATTATGAAGGGGTGTAAAATGAGCATGAGACGGCCATTTTTAACGTGACATGAGAGTACTTGGGCCCAAAATTTCCGGCTAAACGATGCATATTCGCCCATGATCTGTCCTCTTAGGGCTGCTATGTTTGTCATTAATTTGTCCACAAACACCCTAAATGAGAGGAAATTATGTTGCATGAATGCTGAGAATTAATCACAATGAGGGTGGTATATTCTTCATTTTAAGTGCTCGAACTTCAGTCTAAAGTGCCTTGCAAATAGTCATAAAAAATACCATGGACATAGCTGAATGAAAGCAAAGGTCACAACCGCGAACATGGAATTGGCCACACCGACATCCATGGCGCCCAATTGGGTGGACCGTACAACGGCTGGGCATGGGGTGCCCGCATGCCCAACTGCCAACACATGGTGAATGGGTCGGCGGGTGTATTTGGGTTGATCATGTCCCATGCACGCTTTATGTTTGCCCACTCAGCCACTACTGTTCCGTGATCCATGGGAGGGAGGGGAAATGTCACGGTTTCCCAAGGACCGTGCACCGGTTCTCGGCTTCCAGCCTAGCATTGCAACGGTGGCAGAGGACGCGATTCTCGAACATGGGACATGTCAAAATAGGGTTTGCTCAATGTACTCTTCAGTACGAGAGGGAGGAGGATGTCCGATGCGATGTGAACCGTAATATATGTAGAACATACGCACGGGTTTGTCCGCACAAACGACTCCACTATGTCCCGTACTGGGCCGTGGTTTTCAAAAGCATCAGTCGTCATGTGTGGCCGAATGCACACTCAAGCAGGGAGGCGCAGGTGTCTATAGTACTATGCCAAGCCTCTGTGCAGACCGAAGCATTTACGTTCGTCAGCAGGTGTCTAGGGGAAGGTACCGTTCCGCTCGTAGTGTTATGTTACATCACAAACAATGGGTACATTAGGCTTTTTTTCCATCATTTTCCACGATTCGACATCAAAAGCTGATCGAGGGGTATATGGGGCTTATTGTTCACGGGTAGGGGCGAATGAGGCTTATTGTGTTGGCAGAGGGGCGAATCAGGCTTATCGCTCCGACGGAGGGGCGGATGGGGCTCATCGCTCCGGCAGAGGGGCGAACAGGTCTTATTGTTCCGACAGAGGGGCGGATGAAGCTGATTGTTCCGACCGAGTGGTATATGAGGGACAATGGTGACAAAACAGAGGGTAATTGGCACTTTCACCGTTTGTTTATTTCTGAAAAGCTGTTTCCCGGTGCGCTTCCCTCTTCTAGCTTTCCAAGGCTTGTGTCCATACGACCTACTCCAGAGGGATTCCAAAAAAAAAAAAAGGGCTTGTGTCTTACCTATGAAGGGCAACCAGCACAAGGCGACCATTCTAGCGGCGCGGAGGCTGTCAACAGTGCAGCTCAAGGTAAACCTTCAGCCAACCGTCCAGCAGAATCCGGAACTCGTTAGTCCAATTCGATAGCGATCGCATGTCCTCCTTTCCTCTCGTGCGCCCTTTCTGTATTTGCGTCAACCGGAGCTATGGCAGCAGCAGCAGTAAGATCAGGCGCAACACCAGGCACTCTCTCACGTACGAACGGAGGTTCGCAGAAATCTTACATCTCCCACTCTGTTCCTTGAGTCTTCCCTCCTTGTTGTCGTTGCCCCACACCGTGACTTAATTTCCGCCACTCGCGTGCCATCTCCCCCACTCGTCTTCACTCTTGCCCTTCACGATCCACGCGTCCAAATCCACCCACCCAAGTCCTCGCCTTTCGCAATGGGAGCCGACTCACCACACCAGCACCAGCACGAGCAGCACCAGCATCAGCATCAGCATCGGCACCAGCATCGCCACCAGCAGCAGCACGAGGGTACCGCCAAGTTTCGCGGCCGCCCCCCCCGCATTTGTCAGTACGTAATCGCGTTCGCGTCGGTGGCGCTGTTCAGCTGCGTGCTTCTACCCACGCTGCTGCGCACCCCCAGCAGGGATTCCGAAATGCTGGCCGTCCCTCTTGCCGGCGCCGACGTGGTGGTGCACTTGCGGGTAAGAAATTGGTTGGGGGCGCTTGGGCGTGGGATTGTCCGCTCGCCAGAATTCAAGCCGTCCAGCGTCCTTCCCGGGAGGATGGTGTGGGTGGGTAACAGTGAGTTGCGACGGGTTAGCCTCGACCACCAACCCATCCAGTTTGAGCTGGAGGATCGGCGGCCGACTGAGCGGCTGGGTGGGT
>SZWC01005695.1:20378-32481 GCA_023375785.1 Penium margaritaceum | reverse complement strand
TGTGTGTGTTCGTGTGTGTGCATATGTGTGTGTGTGTGTGTGTGTGTGTGTGTGTGCGTGTGCATGCATGCACCCATGCCTGCTTATGTTCTGTGCTCGCATGTGTGCATTGTGTTTTTGTGTTGCATGCTTGTTTCTCCTCTTTCCAATTTTTACTTTGTGTTTTGTGCATGCATTTTGTCTGTGCTTTTTACATGAGTGTTTCTTTTTGTTTTGTGCATGTATCTGTTGTGAGCATTCAGTGCGTAGAAATGTGCATGCATTTCGTACATAGATTTCATACATGCATTTTGTATGTGCATGTGTGCATGGGTGCATGCACGCATGCGTGTGTGAGACATGGAAATCGGGTGGCCTTGTGGAAGGGCAAGTGGGTTGGGGTCGGGTGGCACGGCTGCAGTCAGGCGGGATGGTGAGTGGACTGGCTGGTGCGCCAAAAGTCTAACCAGTGGGACAGCAGGCGGTTGGATTGCGGGCGGTAGGGTTTATAGGAGGTGGGGCTTGCGCACCCGCCCGCGTGGGCGACAAGTTGGCAGACGGAAAAACGGGCGGCTGGGGTGCTGGCCAGGGTGGCGAGCTGGAAGGAACAGTGTGTTGCCAGGGAAATCAGCAGGGCAAGTTGGATGCCAGAAGGGCGGAGAGGTGGGCGTGCGTGTGCTTTTGCTGGCCGGCAGGTGGTCTGGTGGCCGTTTAGGCTTTTGCTGGCCGGCATGCTGGGGGCTTTGCAAGAGGCAAGCTGGCAAGTGGATGGCCGGGTTGTTGGGCGATTTCCGGGCAGCTGAAGATGCAGGAACATGGGTCTCAAAGGGGCTCGGGGGGGGGGGGGGGGGGNAAGGCGGGGAGGGGGGGGATGTGTTGACTGGTGGTTTGGCGAGTGGTTGGGGTGGTTGTGCCAATGTATGAAGTGCGTGATTGGTGCCCAATTGAGAATTCTCAGTGCTCAAGGGGGCCATCGTGAGTCGGGTTCTATTGAGATGGGACCTTTTGTGGAAGCAATCAGTGCGTGATTACTTCTTTTGTGAAATATAAGACATACGATGGATTTCATCGCATGCAATTTCATTTCTGAAACATGAACTATTTTTCATGAACTATTTTTCATTCTTTAGTGCAGAGAGCACTCGCGTCGCGTCCTCGTTCAAGGCTGTGGACCACGTAGGCCAAGCCAGTTTCCTGTGTTCATCAACCTTTTGTTGCAACCTGTCAATGTGTCTGCCTTTCCTTGGGGGGCGGGGGGGGGGAGCTTGCGTGCATGTGCGAGTGGTTTCAATTCATGTGTTACTGTTTGCAAGAATCCTTGCCTCCGTCAGAAGCCCCCCACAAACAGGGAGGCCTGAACATGTGAGAGCGCTCTGTGCTTGTGCCTCACTGTGCTGTGCTGTGATATGCTGTGCTGTGTCTGCGTTCTGCTCTTCTTTTTTGGAATTTTCTGATTTGTTCTTTTCTGTGCTTTGGTGTGTTGTGCTGTCATGTGGTTTAGTGTGCAGTGTTGTGCTGTGATGTACTGTTGCTGTGCTGTGCTGTGCTGTGCAGTGTGCTGTGCTGTGCTGTGCTGTACTAAAGTGTGCTGTTCTGTGCTGCACTCTCCTGTGATGATTTGTGTTTTTGTTTGCTGTGCTTTACTGTGGTGAGGGGGCTGCAGGAGATGTACGATTGGGTGTTGGAGTTGTATGGCGAGGACATGAATTCACCATTGAACGACATTCACTATAAACCACCAGCCGAGCTCTTGGCACAGTTCGGAAACAGAACATGGAGACTATAGAGTGCTTAGGACGCCAATGCTGATGATCAGTATGCAATTCCAGTGGAAACATTCTTGCCAAAAAGAAAGGGAAAAAAAAGGGGAAGAAAGAAGAGAAGGAAAAGAACACAAAGGATTTTTGCAAAGAGGTTTTCTGGTGCTTGCTGAGTTATCCCTTGTACTTGGTGGCAAGGAAGTCACTGTGGACATGGAAGAAATTGCACACGATTATTGAAACGGCGGGGTCGTTCGCTTCTTGCTGTAGTGGCAAGCGCAATGGGTACAAATCCACGCATGTCCAAGGAGGCATACCAGAATTTGAGGCAGCCTAGCTAGGCAGTACAAGTCATGAGCAGTTGTGGGCCCGTAGCTTGACCGCCCACTGACACTGTAGTCTGCTATGATATAATGTCTTACCAACCAATTTTTTGGACTATATTTTTGACAAACTGGTCTCTTATTTTCAAACATTGCACAAGTTGAGTATGAATTTTCAACTGTGGTGCCTAAGACTGTCAACATAGCCTGTTCCCTGGATGCTTGAACTATTTAGCAAACGTGAATATACAATCCTTAATATTGTTCATGGGTTTGTTTCCCCTTTTTTTCATCACATCTGGCGAGAGTGAGGGGGTGATGCTTGAATTTTTGCGAACTGGCCACGCTTAGTTTGTCGCTATGTTACAAATAGTCGCTGTCGGAACAGAATCTTTTTGTCAAAACCTCACATGCTAATGACTAGCCACCAGGCGCAGGATTCTCATATGCCTCAACAATCAAGCGTGCCTACTGCCAGGATCCTATATTTTTTCATTAAGTATTCATTCATCAGTCAACGAACTAGGCACAGGTGTTTGGGTTTCACTTCAAGTTGGGCTTTTGTTCACATGCCTCGTGTTCAACCGTATGGATTTTGCAGAAGTAGGCTGCAGGTATTTAAAAAGAACATTGATGTAGAGTAAAAATAGTGAGTGAGGGGGCATGGTTGCTTCTATCAAGTTAGTCCGGCCGCTGTAGAAATGGCCATGATGACATGTCAGGATGAATCTCAAGAGAATCCTAGAGGTGATCAGATTGCCACTTATTTGACCAAGGACTGGACTGGTTGTGGATGCCCAAGAGCTATCACGAAATTCTACATTGAACCAGGAATGTACTATTTCAACACGATGGCATAAGCGGTCATGGCTTTGGTCTCACCACTTCCACGGTGGTGTTATGGACATGTTATAGCCTATGCCTACTCCAAGGTGTCTTAGCTCTGGTGCAAAGGACGGGTCTTTTGTCTCACCTCCCTACACAATCAATCTCCCACAGTAGTGGGACTCACAATAATGACTATTTTTACATTCATCACGATAACATTAGCATCTAACATAGGCAATCAATAAAGGCTTTGTAAGAGAGACTCCACTCTACACGTAAGTGGGTTGAACGGTTGGACACAGGCAAACAAGCGATTTGAATGTTTTTATGGCAGGGTGTGTCCACGAGAGTGGGCTGTTTAGACAACACAAGACAAGGACAAAATCAAAGTGACCTTGAAGGGAGGGACGAGGGAAGGTGAAGTTATGGGATGCAGCAAGGCCAAATGAGTGGTGAGGGAAGGAAATTGATGTTTTAGGTCAAGGAGCCAGTGATGAGGATTGGTGAGGGTAGAAGGAGGCATGGACAAGTCTGGAACACAGGAAAGCGCAGAGTACCAATAGTGGGGATGGATGCCAAGAGTAAAAAGGCGGAGCTATGGTGTTGTTGATGGAGCTGCTTGTGGGTATGGTCAGATAAGGCAGATGGAGGAGGAGAAAGGGGTGGAGAAGATGGGCGACCTGGGGGATGGGAGGGAAACGAAAGAGGATCAATATATGAGGGGTGCAAGGTGAGGATGCATGTGATGAAGGAGAAAAAAAGAAGATGAAGGAGAGGTTAGGAGCAGAACAGCCATGGAATAGGAGGATTAGGAAAAGACAAGAGTGATGGAGTATGGTAGGGAGAAAGAGAGGTGGGGGTGGAGATGGTGAGGAAGGGGGAGAGGGGAGAGAGAAAGGAGGATGGGCGAGGGACGAAGAGATATGGAGGCAGAGGTGGCAAAGGGGGAGATGGGTAGAATGGTGGATGCAGCGGAGGGGAAGAGTGCAGTGGAGTTGGAGAAGGCCCATAAGTGAATGTGAAAGAAGGTAGGATGGCGGAGGGGGAGGAGGTTAGGGAAGGGGAGCAGTGAGGGGAGGAGTGTATAGGGGAGGGGGAAGGGATTGCTGCAAGGGAAAAAATGAGGAGAGAGGTATTGGTAGAGGGAAGTGCATCATTGTAAAATAAATGTATTATAATATGCATGACTTTGCATCCAATATCATCACGAGAACGTGTCAGGAGTGTATTGATATAAATCTTTCCATTCTGTAAACTTTCCATGCTCATTGAACAGATGTTTGAAGAATATCCGAGTGTCCGAGTGTTTGAGGTGATCATTCATACATGCAAGGATGGACGGATGACGCACAAAAGAATAAAGAGAAACAACGGGGTGGAACGAAGGTAGACAAATCTGGACAACGGGCACACAGAGGAAGATGCAGTGGAAATGAGGATACCACGGATTGGACAGGGGAAATAGGAAAGAAACTGAGCAAGAGGAAGTGAAATAAATGGGGGATGAAAGGAGGGTTTTTGCGCCTGGAAAGGATGGAAATGGGAAGTACTGGGACATGTCATGGTGAAGTAGAGAGAGGTAGAGAGAGGGAGAAGAGGGAAGATATGGGAGGGAGAGAGTAAAAGATAGATTTAGGGATAAAGAAAGAGTAATGGAGAGATAAATTCAAGTGGGAGAAAGTGGGGGGGGGGAGAGAGAGAGAGATAGAGAGAGAGAGAGAGAGAGAGAGAGAAGGAGAGAGAGAGAGAGACAGGGGGGGGGAGAGGATGGAGAGAGGATAGGGAAGGCAGAGGTTAGGGGAGGGGATTGAGAGAGAAGGGGAGATATGAGGTGTTATGCCTGATAATGCAGTTTGCGGCTCCCAAAAAATGGGTCTCACCTCTCTTTTATTTTTTTGTTTTAGAGGGAACAGGAAAAAAAGGGGACTCAAACGTTCCTATAAATATTGAAGATGAGGATCTTGATGATGATGATAATGATGATGATGATGATGATGACGATGATGATGATGATGATGATTATGGTGGTGATTGTGATGATGGCGAAAGCGATTATGGGAGACTGTGGGGAGGCCATGGCAATTGCAATTACGATAGAGATTGTAAGACAAAAAGATCAAGACAGAAAGGGTGACAGGGAGAGAGATAGAGAGAGGGGGGGTAGGAGGATGATTATAGAGAGAGAGAGAGAGAGAGAGAGAGAGAGATAGCGAGAGGGAGGAAGAGAGAGAGAGGGGGGGGGAGAGAGAGAGAGAGAGGGAGAGAGAGAGAGAGAGGGAGGGGGACGGAGAGAGGGAGAGAGAGCGAGAGAGAGAATGGAGGGAGGGAGAGAAGTGAGGGAGGGTGGAAGGGTGGGGGAAGAGATGTTGGAGGTGATAGTGATGGTGATCTCGATGACGATGGCAATGATAACGAAAAGGATGTGTACGTGGATGATGATAACATTGATGATGACATTGGCGATGATGAAAATGACGGGACAAATAATGAAGTTATTGATTGTGATGACAGTGATGGTCACGATTAGAGTGATACCGAGGACGGGAGGGACAATGATGGTAAGGAGGAAGTCGACGATGATGTCAGTGATGATAAGGACAATGGCCATGACAAGGACAATGACGTTGATGGTGATGATGAGAGAGAGGGATTTTGATTTTGATACAAAGCAAGAGTTTGGGGTCTAATTGGAGAGGGAGAGAGAGAGAGAGAGAGAGAGAGAGAGAGAGAGGACGAGAGAGATACAGAGACAGAGAGAGGGAGATAGAGAGAGAGACATACACACACACACACAAACACACACTCACAGAGAGGAGGGGATGGGGCTGGTGGGTGAATGAGGGATAGAGAAGAGGAATGGAAGCGAGGGAGAGAGTAAGGGAATAAGTGTTGCCAGAGGCACATCACACGTCGACACATCAATGTTAACATTGTTGCATCAACCTGTGAATTAATGGTCACATCAAGGTGGGATCTTTTCATATACCTGAAAACAGTAACTTCCAATATTGTAGACTTGTATACGGAAACAAGAATGGGGAGACATCATGGTTATAANGAGAGAGAGAGAGAGAGAGATGGGGAGAGAGGGAAGGAGAGAGAGAAAGGGAGAGAGAGAGAGAGAGGGAGGGGGACGGAGAGAGGGAGAGAGAGTGAGAGAGAGAATGGAGGGATGGAGAGAAGTGAGGGAGGGTGGAAGGGTGGGGGAAGAGATGTTGGAGGTGATAGTGATGGTGATCTCGATGACGATGGCAATGATAACGAAAAGGATGTGTACGTGGATGATGATAACATTGATGATGACATTGGCAATGATGAGAATGACGGGACAAATAATGAAGTTATTGATTGTGATGACAGTGATGGTCACGATTAGAGTGATACCAAGGACGGGAGGGACAATGATGGTAAGGAGGACGTCGACGATGATGTCAGTGATGATAAGGACAATGGCCATGACAAGGACAATGACGTTGATGGTGATGATGAGAGAGAGGGATTTTGATTTTGATACAAAGCAAGAGTTTGGGGTCTAATTGGAGAGGGAGAGAGAGAGAGAGAGAGAGAGAGAGAGAGAGAGANCACAGAGAGGAGGGGATGGGGCTGGTGGGTGAATGAGGGATAGAGAAGAGGAATGGAAGCGAGGGAGAGAGTAAGGGAATAAGTGTTGCCAGAGGCACATCACACGTCGACACATCAATGTTAACATTGTTGCATCAACCTGTGAATTAATGGTCACATCAAGGTGGGATCTTTTCATATACCTGAAAACAGTAACTTCCAATATTGTAGACTTGTATACGGAAACAAGAATGGGGAGACATCATGGTTATAAGTAGCTAAAATGCTTTGTATTTCCTCTCGCTCGACAGTTATGCACGTGCGACTGAAGTCAGAAGTTGCACTTCCAATGAGAAAAAAACTTGCTGGCATGCTGGAGGGGGCTTCTAAAACTGAAAAAGTCATATTTGTTTGATTTCCCATACACACCCCAGATTTAACAATATGAATCTGTGTTGGATATGGGGTGCCAAAAAAAGTGACCAAATTGGGTTGCTCGATAAAAATCATCAGGTCACAACAGTGAATAGAAGATGTTTTTCTGGTTCTGTAGCACTTTATGGAACTCGATTCGGAGTAAGTTTGAGGGAGATATGGATTTTCAAGGTTTGGTGGCAATGGGTCCGGTTCAAGTGACGGCTCCTGTATTACCAGCACCAATGACGGCCACAATTATTGGCCAGGGAGGTTTGGAGCGGCCTTCAAGGTAGAAAGGTGGCAGGAGGACCTTCAGGGAGCTTCAAGGAAGGTCCCCACCAAGATTATTGGTTGTGCGCATGGCAGGGATGGTAATTCTCTTGTGTGAGAGTGTGACTGCCGCTCATCCCGCTAGGCTAGGAGTGTGCTAGGAGGTGAACTTTGACAGAGTGGTTCTTCCAGCTCCATGTGCCAAATGAGGCGTACTTAGGCTTCTTAGAAAGCTGTGCTTATTTAATTTTCTCACTCAAGAGTCAATTCAGACATTTGCGTTCTTTGCAAACCTACATTCGCTTCCGTAATTTCTGTAAGAGGTGATTCAATAAATTCAGGTACATGAAATCTCTCACCGCCCACTGAGCTGGCTGGTCACAGAAATCTCTCACCGCCCACTCATTTGTCTTTCTGTGACCTGCGTCTCTCACGGGTCCATGTGAACTGCATCCTAGGTCAATAAATTCAGGTACATGGTAGTCGTATTGAAAACAGGTTTACTCAATGTACTGAAGTTAAGATTTTCAATTTTGGAGATATCCAGATTGATGGAAACTGGGGCAGCCCTCAGGGAGGTGATCAGGCTCACCAAGAGCCGCCTAGGCAGGACCAACTGTTTGTGAGAGGGAGTTGCTATCAACTGGGTGGGCGGTGAGAGATTTCTGTGACCAGCCAGCTCAGTGGCCAGCTTGCTCCACAAAAATTTGGAAACCATGGCATAGATGTGGCATCGATGTTCATCGTTACACCCATGTTGTGGTATAGGGACTTAAATGGACCCCGGTGGTATAACAGGATGCAAGAGACAGTAGGAGAAAGATGATAAAGAGAAAAGAGAGGAGAAGAGGGGACACGATTGAAGGGGAGAGGGAGGGAGGGAGGGGGCACACGATGGAGATAGGGAGGGAGGAGGGCGGGATGGAGGGAGAGAGGGAGGGGGAGGGTGGAGAGAGGGAGAGAAGGAAGGGGGGAAGGGAGAAATGGTGAGATGGAATCAAGGGAGAGAGAGAGGGGGAGGATGGGATTGAGGGAGAAATTGAGAGGGAAGGAGGAATGAGGGAGAGAGGAAGATTTTAGGACAAGAATGAGGGAGGGAGGGCAGGAGGGAGACAAGACGGAGGGAGAGAGGAAGGGGGAGGAGAAAAAGGGTGACTTTGAAGGGGAGGGAGGGGGCAGAATAGAGGAAAAGGAGGAGGGAGGAAGGAAACAAGAGAGGAAGGGAGGGAAGCTGGAAAGGAGTGAAGGAAGGAGGGGGAGGGGGAATAGTCCAGGGCGAGAGGGTGGGGGGAAAAGGGATCAGGGGAGAGAGGGAGGTGGGGGAGTTGAGGGAGGGAGGGGCAGAGGGAGAAAGGCAAGGGGAGAGGTAGGAATCCTTATAAGGAGGGGGGAGAGAGAGAGAGAGGAGAGAGAGAGAGAGAAAGAGAGAAAGAGAGCGAGGGATGGAGAGTTATAGGGAGAGAGAGATAGAGAGAATTGAGAGGTGGAAAGGGGAGGAGAGGGAAGGAGGTAGGAGGGGAGGGAAGGGATGGAGGGACGAAGAAAGCGGTGGATTAGGGAGGAGAAAAAGAGGAAGGGATGGAAACAGGAGGAAGGGATGAAGGGATGAAAAGACGGAGGGAGGGAGGGGAGGAGGTATGGACAGATGGATGGAAGGCTGGAGAAAACGAGCAAGGAGGGAGTGAGAAAGAGAGGGAGTGTGTTGGAGAAGGAGGAGGTAGCTGGAGAGGGAGGAGGCCAAGAGGGCTCAAGGAGGAAAGAGGGAGGGAGGGAAAAAGGAATGAGGGGGAAGATGGAGTTGAAGCAGAGGAGGGAGGGAGGGATGAAGAAGGACGGACAGGGGGAAGGGAGGGAAAAAGAGAAGGGGAGAACGAGGGAGGGGGAGAGAGATAGGGATAGAGGGAGAGAGAAGGGAGAGGGTGGGATTGAGAGACAAGAAGGGGGGACATGAGAGAGGAAGATATGGAGGGGGGNAAAGGGATCCGGGGAGAGGAAAAAAAGGGGGGAAATCAATGGAGACGCATATGGGGAGAGTTTGGGACAGGAGGACAGAGAAGGAGAGACAAAGGGAGGGAGAAAGGAGGGAGGGAGGGAGGGATTGAGGGAGGGGGAGGGGATGAGGAAGGGAGAAAAAGGGAGTGATGCAAGAGGGGAGGATGAAATCGAGTGCAAGGAGGCAAGGAAGGGACTAAGGGAGGGAGGGAGGGGGAAGGATAGAAAAGAGGGAGAGAGGGAGGAGGGAATACCATGCCAAGGAGAGGGAGGGGATGAGGACGGGATCAAGGGATAGAGGGAGGGGTGAGTGGAACAAGAGAAAGAGGGAGCAGGAGGTAGAGTTAATCAAAGAAACTTTATACACTAGAAGAAGTGTGTTTGAAGGGAAGTGGTTTATTAGGAATGTTCTAGGAAGGTGGAAATAAGTGCACAATGTTGTTTGAGATGTTTGTCTAGGAAGGTGGAAACTTTTATGCACTAGGTAAAGTGTGTATACTGTTTTTTCGTACACTGCTAAGCTTCCATGCAAGGTACTCCTACTGGAGATTTGGCAGAGGGGGGAAGGAGGGTTGAAAGTGTATGTGGGGATTACATATGGAGGTGTATGGCTGGATAGGTGGGTTGTGTGTATAGATATGAACTTGTGTATGTTCCTTTGAGTGATCTAGTAAGTGGTAGTAAGGAGGAGGGGGGTTGGGGTGGAAATTGTATGGGGAGTGTAAGTGGTTGTGTATTTCTGGATGAGTGGATTGTGTGTAAAAATATGTACTTGTATCTATTGATTTGAGTAATTTGTTTTATGTTGGTTGATGGTTGTTGGGGTGGATGGGGTGTGGGGGCAGAAAGTGTATGTGGAGATTGTAAGTGGAGGTGTATCACTGGGTGTATGGGATGTGTGTATAAATTTGTACTTGTGTATATTGGTTTGAGTATTGTGTTCCGATTGTTTGTTGGTGATTTATTTAGGAAGGGGGGAGGGAGGGAGGGTGGGAGTAGAAATTGCATGTGGAGAGTGTAAGTGGAGGTGTATTGTCAAATGTGTGGGTTTTCTATAGAGATATACACTTGTGTATGGTGATTTTGAGTGATTTGCAGAGTGGTGGTTGAAAGTGTATGTGAGGTTTGCATGTGGAGGTGTATGGTTGGATAGGTGGGTTGTGTGTAGAGACATGAGCTTGTGTATTTTCCTTAAAGTTATGTGGTTAGTGGTAGTTGAGAGGAGGGGGTTTGGGGTGGAATGTTCATGTGGGGAGTGCAAGTGGAGGTATATGGCTGGATGTGTAGGTTTCGTGCAGAAATGTGTACTTTTGTATGTTTGTTTGAGTTATGTGATAGGGATTGGTTGGTGGTCATTGGGGTGGGGGAGGGAGGGGGGGTGTGGGGTGGAAATTGTATGTGGGGATTGCATGTGGAGGTGTATGACTGGATAGTTGGGTTGTGTGTAGAGATATGAACTTGTGTATGTTCTTTTGAGTGATGTAGTTAGTGGTAGTTTGGAGAAGGTAGTTTGGGGTGAAAAGTGTATGTGGGGATTGCATGTGGAGGTGTATGACTGGATAGTTGGGTTGTGTGTAGAGATATGAACTTGTGTATGTTCTTTTGAGTGATGTAGTTAGTGGTAGTTTGGAGAAGGTAGTTTGGGGTGAAAAGTGTATGTGGGGTGTGTAAGTAGAGGTGTATGGCTAGATGTGTAGGTTGTTTAAAGAAATCTGTACTTGTGTATGTTGTTTTGAGTAATGTGTTTGAGATTGGTTGGTGGTCGTTGGGGTGTGGGGGTAGAAAGTGTATGTGGAAACTGTACGTGGAGGTGTATCAATGGGCATATGGGTTGTGTGTAGGTATCTGTACTTGTGTACATTGGTTTGAGTAATTTTTTGGTGGTCTTTGGATGGGGGGAGAGGGGAGGTTGTTGAGGTAGAAATTGTATGTGGAGATTATACGTGGAGGTCTATGGTTGGATGTATAGTTGATGTTTAAAACTTTGTATTTGTGTACATTGGTTTGCGTGATGTGTCTTAGATTGCTTAGGTGAGGGAGGGGGAAGGGGGGGTGTGGTCAAGAAGTGTATGTGGGGGTGTATGTGGCAATGCACTGCCGGCTGTGTGTGTTTTATATAAAGATATACATTTTTATATAATGACTGTGAGTGAATTGGTGATTGTTAGTTAGGTGGATTTGGTTGGGGAGAAAAGTGTACGTGGGCAAGTGCACATATTTTCCAAAATGCACAAGTTAGAACCTGAAAACATCCTTGTGAGATATGAACTAGACGAGGCACAGTTTGTACTGTAAATCCAGCCATTGTGAACTTTCCCAGATAGAAAATAGCCACGTTGGACATCTTAACTGACAAATTAGACATAGTAATATATTACAAATTGATTGTGGTTCGAATTGTATTTCAAGATGTGCCGTACATCTGTCTCCAACATCTATCTGGACCAGAAGCAAATACCAGAATTCTACCTCAAGAAAATTGAGGAAAAAACACTAGTCGCTTGAGCGGTGGTCAAGAAAATATTCTGTCGGTGGAGTTACAGGCTGGCTGCCGATGCTACTGTTGCACGCGGCATAACTGAATTCAGTCGTCAACAGTCGACCTCGGCTGGCATCGAAGTCCGACGCCTGATCCGGCTTCGCAGCCGAAGCCCGACTACATGGGTGTCGGGCTTCGACACGGGCAGAGGTCGTTTGCCGACGATCAAAAATCTCCCCATCAATCACCATTCAATGATGGAATTTGTAGAGATATTCTGGCTAAAACGGACCGACGTATACCCGGTCATTCCATCAGGGTAACCGAAAGCACTCTACAAATTGAGACACTTCGACTGTCGATTCACGAGCAATGCATAGACCTGTGCACTTGTGTATATCTCTTCGTTCCTCATGCAATGTTTGTCTTCCACTTCCACCAACACTCGTCATATGCACTTCTCTGCTGAAGAGGGAGGGGGGCTAGTTGGCACC
>SZWC01005695.1:0-20371 GCA_023375785.1 Penium margaritaceum | reverse complement strand
CCCCCCCCCCCCCCCCCCCCCCGGCACGCCTGAAGTGTATGACGTGAGTGCATATGGAAGTGTTGTCTCTCTAGTATCTTGTCAAAGGAAATTGTACAGAATTTTGATATAGGAGCCTTCCTCGAAATGTCCTTGAAAGAACACAATAGTTCACAATGAAGCCGATTATGCCAGCAAACAGTCGTGCACCGTCTCATGCATTGCCCACGTACACAATTGAATCCGGGTGGGGGGGGGAGCGAACGAGAAAAACGGGTCTGAAGGCACCGCTGTTCCCAACAGCACGGTTTCCATTCTTAGAAGACCCTTCAGATATGAAACTAAGTCAGGCGGTGCCAAATGCCCTAAAAAAACTCAGAAATAGGTCTATAACATATGCCAACGTATGGTAGGTTTTGATTTTATGGGAATAATATCTGTAATTATATTTTCAAAGATTGTGTTAAGATCATTGTTTACAACATCGACACTAGTTCCTCACATAATTTAGAAAGAAGGATACAAATCTTTGCATGATTTCTATTCAACATTTATGTAATTTATTTCATAGTAATGAATGAAATTTCTTGGAAAAGAGAATCATGGTGAGATGCATTTGTGTGAAAAGTGAATGGAAACATAGGAGATTGTGCAATTAGGATGCTACTTGCGACCTTCCATTCTTTCTGAATGTAATATAAATAATTTCAGAGTAACTTCTCATGTATAGTTAAGTGCGGTGTGCACAGTTTGAGGAGTGGGTGAAATTTGGGTGATTGGTTCTAAATGGGAAGCGGAGGGGACAAGAGCACGGAGGTGAGGAAAGGACAAGACCAAGGAGAGAGGGAAGGGGGAGGAATGGAGTGAGGGAGGAAGGGAGGGGGAAAGAGACCATAGGAGAGAGGGAAGGAGGAGGAGGGACGATGGAAGATGGGAGCAAAGAAGAGAGGTGGGATTGAGGGTGAGAGAGACAGGACATGAAAAGGGAGAGAGGGTAAGGGAGAGAGGAAGAGGCTGATGAAGAGAGGGAGGGGAGGGAAGAAGGGAGGGAGGATGGAGGGGGAAGGGTGGGACTGAGGATGAGATGGAGGGATGGGGAGGATGGGAGTAAGGGAGAGAGGGGGGAGGGATGAATAAAGAGAGATGAAGAGATGAAGGGGGGATGTTGGGTGCAAGTGAGAATGGGGGGATGGGAATGAAGAGAGGGAGGTGGGAGGAGGCGAACAAGGGAAACTGAGATCAAGGGAGATGGAGCATTAGAGGGGATAGCAACCACAGAGAGAGGGAGGAAGGAAAGGGTTCTAGGGAGAGAGGGTGGGACTAGGCATTACACCAACACGTGCCACGGGAGAGAGACGGATGCACAAGGCATAGCTGCCATGGTGAGGGGTTTATTGCTGATACGTGCATGCGCAAGAGGGGAGTGGTGGCGCCAGTTCATGCAAAGGGACAAGGGATGTGGAAGGAGGTCACACAGTCGTCTCCCCAGAAGAATATACACAAAAACAAATCCTCAAATTTTGAGAACAATAGAAACACCAAATTGTTTGAAAGTGCCAAAAACACACCAAGTGTTCACTTGAAACACACAATAAGGCAGGCCGAGGAAACACCCGCCAGGTTGAGGATGTATTGTTGAAGGAACTTCAACGAAAACAATATTCATGAACTGAGGTAGGGTGGGTTTTCATGATATAGAGATGTAAGTGGAAGAGAAGGAGGGATCAAGACGGAAGCGGAACCGAGGGTGGCTCGATCTCAAGCTACGATGTATAAAGTTGAAAGAATTGAGATCAAAATTATATTCTCTATAAAATTAACCCAAGTGTTGTGGACATGGCCCTAATGACATGGCATGAATTAATCCTAGAAGAATCCTAAATATTATCAGATTGCCACCGTTTTGGCCAAGGACCCAAGAGATAATCTGCAAAATACTCACGTGGGCAATCGTTGTAGATGCCTAAGGCTTTTCAAATTATTTTCTTTAACCAAGACTCTAATTCTTCAAAAACTTTAACCATGTTTTATTGACCACCATTTTTTATTGTATCATCTTTCAGTGACACTCACTACTATGTTCTGTGACCTCTTGGCTTGTACATACTCGTGCAAACAAATGACTTGGTGGACATTGACGACGGCGGGTGCAAGGGGACGTTTCACCGTGGTGAGATGCATGGCTCCTATCTCTCCTTGTGGATTCTCTCACGTGGTAGTTGTGTGTGACCAGCTCCATCAATTTAGCCACAGCCATCCATGTTGTCAGCAGTCATAGGTGAGTCATCGGGATAACATGCATTCTGCCTAAGTTCCAGAAGCCATAATATTCTCTGTGAATCTTCTACTTGATTATGAATTCATGTATATGTTTACCGTGTGCGTGTTTAAGTGTGATCCAATTATCAAGAGAAACACATGATGTCCGGGTTTGGTGCCATCAGTCATTCAGCAGGGTTCATGGAGTAAACTCCACATGCCAAAAGTGGTGCAATGTCTTGGTTTGCTGGAATACAAAGTAATTAGCTTCACACAGGTGAGTTCCTAGGTTAGTGTGGGAGGTGTCTCTGACCAAAGCTCATTCTTACCACTAACTCAATCATTATTCACTTCCAGTTACAGTTCTAGCGCTACCCTTTGAGTTTAAGCATATGCTTCTCAGAAGTAAGCAGCCTACAGTGCTCAGGCGCTAAGCCTAGGTGCACAGCGCCAATCACATTAGTCTAAGTGCGTGAGGCAGCAGAAAACAGTCTTGCGCAGACTAGCACATCATTATTTTCAGGTTGGTATCAGAGCCATTCCATAGCAAAAATAACAGAATGAGTGGTAGCAGTGGTGTACAGGTGACAACCAACATTGGTAGAACCCCTCACACAAGTGCAAGAGGGAGACACTGCCATATTTTCCCCAGACTATACATCCTTGCCTGCTGGCAGCTCAAAAATTCCCCCAACACAGGAGAAATCCTGTGTTCATGGCATTGACCTTGTGGCACTAGTTACATAGTTGGTCACACAACCAATGCAGAGAGACACAACACCGACGGTGGAGCCAACACACATTGTTATAACAACACCATACAGTATTGAAGGATCTTAACTAAACCATCTTGTCCCCTCGAGTTTCTGTTATTCGTCCTCACAGACTCCCTCTCTACAGTGTGTTGCGACATCAATAGAATTGGAGGCAGAATTGGAGGCAGGAAAGGAAAGGATAAGAAGAGAAATAAACTGCACTTTGCAACACGCTGCCACATGGCTACACCAAGCAGCATCCACTGCCAAGCGCACACATACTATATGGCAGCACGAGTAGTGGCTATTACAAAAATACCAGCAGCATCAGAGCATCAGCATCAGCACATACCAACTGCTACAGCAGTTCAAAGCAGCAACTGTAGTGCAAATTTGGAGTAGCAATGATAGAAACAGCAGCAAGAAAAAAAACAGCAGCCGCATGTAGCAGTTCCAACATCAGGAAATTGTGGTAGCGCCAGGTGTAGCAAGATTCTGCGTAGCAGAAAATTAAGTACAATGCGGAGGCAGCAGCAGATTGGTGGAGATATTGTTTCTAACAATGAGGGTTGTGATGGATATAGGGTGCCAAAGAGTGACCAAAGTGGGTTGCTAAAAAAAAATCATCAAGAACAATAGATGCATAGAGGATGTCTTCTTAGTTCTCTAGCAATTTGCGGAACTTGATTCGGAGTCTGCGCCTCTTGGTGAGCCAGATCACCTCCTTGAGGGCTGCCTAAGTTTCTATCCGTGGTATCAGAGCTTGAACAAGGCCTTGCCTCATCCTTGAGGCATCCCTTGCACACTGGTGTATGAGAGAGGTTGTTCATGGACCAACATTACAGTCAACATGGTAATATTCGCTTCTGTGGTGGCAGGCGTCAACATCGCCAAGTTCAGAGGCAAGAACCTCTTCAACTGGAGCAACAACATGAAGATGGTGCTGATGGAGAAGGGAATCTGGAGCCCCGTGAGTGATGCTGACTCTATTGAAACCTCCCTCTACACTGGTGAGTCCTGTACCCACTGCTAGAAGCGGGACCGTGCCCTTGCCACCATCTACCTCCACCTCGATGAATAGCAACAACTCCTTGTCCATGGCATCCTTACCCCAAAAGAGGTTTAGAACAAGCTTGATTCCACCTATGCTTCCAATTCAATCCTCATGAACATGTAGTTGCGTTGTCGTTTTCACACTTTGAAGATGGATGATTCGGGCTCCATGATCAACTATCTCAACATGGTGAAGTCTTTGGCTGGCCAGCTTGCTGCCACTGAGGACCCTGTCAAGGAACGTGTGCTCATGCGAACCATCCTCTCTGGCTTTTATAGCAGCTACACTCCTCTCATTGTTGCCCTGGACTAGCGTGGCAACAAGCTCTCACTCGATGACGTGGAGGGGAGCCTGCTATTTGAGAAGGAGTACCACAAAGAGGGAGAAGGAGGAAGCAGACTGGATGTAGCCCTCGTCACCACCATGAGTCACGGGGGTGGTGCTGCATCAACCAACAGTAGCAGAGGTGGTGGGAAGAAGAAGGGCAAGTGCCACTACCACAAGAAGCCAGACCATTGGGCGTGCGAATGCCGGAAGACAAAAGAAGACCCTGTGACTGGGGTGGGAGCACAGAAACTATCAAACGCACCCTCCAACACGGCTGATTAAAAGGGTGGATTCGTAAGCACCATCCGGGTCCTGTACGTCTCCGCTAACACTGCCTTGATCTGGATCATCGACTCATGAGCCAAGAGGCACATGACTTGTCCCCGGGAGTGGTTTGTTGTCCACACCGTTACTGAACCTCTCCAAGTATGCATGGGTGACAATCATGTATAGATGGCAGTGGGAGAGGGTGAGATTGTATTCTGTGCTTCTTTCTAGGGGAAGCACATGGAACGTCGTGTGAATAGGGTGCTCCATGTTCCAGGGCTGGCAGCTAGCCTCCTCTCTATTTCCTTTCTCATCTTCCAAGGCTTACAGGTCCTCTTTGAGAGTGGTGGCTGCACCATCTCACCATGTACGGGCCAGGTGCTTGCAAAGGCGGACAACGGCGATGGCCTCTACCGTCATTTTGTGGAATTGGAGAAGGGAGATGTCTCAGTAGCAGCTGTGAGAGTGGGATATAACGACATCGGCCTGTGGCATCGCCAGCTTGGACACCTCGGCTTTGGCGCAATCATCTCCATGTAACAGATGGTGCACAGCCTGTAGCTGAAGGAGGTGAATCAGCCAGGTGCATTGGCATGCGAGATCTGCATCAAAGGGAAGCAAGACCACTTTCCATTCTATAAGGAGGGGAAGGAGGCAGCTGAGAATCTCTCTCTCTTGTGCACTTTGGCTTGTGTGGTCCCATGCCATCACAGTCCTTTTCCAGCAAGCTGTGCTTTCTTACGTTCGATAATGACAAGTCATGGAAGACATGGTTGTTCTTTATGGCCGGGAAGGATGAGTGTTTTGATGCATTCATTGCATGGTTGGCTGCTGCATCAAATGAGACTGGAAGGCGTCTAAAGGTGCTTTGCATTGATGGCGGAGGTGAGAACCTGTCCAATGAATTTTGCGACTTCCTCAAGAACCGCGGGATCTGATACGAGATGATGCCACCCGCAACTTTGCAGGTGAATGGCGTGGCTGAGTGTGCCAACCGCACACTCATGGAGCGTATCCGCAGCATGCTAAAGGATGCTGAGCTCCCACCAAAATTCTAGGTGGAGGCAATCAACACCTCTGTGTACCTGAAAATCCCGAGCCTGCCACTTGTTGTGCCATTGATGACGCTGGAGGAGGCATGGACGTGACGCAAGCCAACTTTCATGCACCTAAAGGTGTTTGGGTGTGGCGTATTTGTCCATTTGCCTGCCGCTAACTGCAACAAGCTGGATTCCAAGGGTGTGAAGGCTACCTTCCTTGGCTACGACACCATGGGATACCAACTTCACAACCTTTCATCACGCAAGATTGTCCACAGCCATGACATTGTATTCAAGGAGGATGTGAAGAGCTGGACATGGAGCCCTATGGAAACAGTCACGGTTGTTCCGGCTCTTGAGCCAGTGGGAGCCAAAGAGCCTGGAGCTGAAGAGGAGTGTGCAGAAGGAAGTGGTGACAGAGCATTAGAGGGAGCAGAGGAGGCAAAGCAGCCAGTAATTAAAGCAAAAAAGGAGGAGCAGCCAAGCAAGCAGCAATAGTTACCACAAAGGTCCGCATGCCTTGACCGTAGTGAAATGGTCATGTGGAGCTGTTATGGCGGTCCGAGTGCTTTGCAAGCAAACAGAGGCCGCTGGAGGAGTTGTTAACCTGTGCAATTTTTCATCTTTAGAGGAGTTCTCTTAACTCGAGCTCCTCTTCCGCACCATCGCCGATGACACAAGGGCATTCAGTGAAGGCATGCGCAGTGAGGATGCAGCAGATTGGCGTGTCACAACAGACGAGGAGTACAAGGCACTCATGAAGAACTAGACCTGGACTATCGAGAAAGCTCCATGTGGCATCCGGGTGACTGGCTGCAGGTGGATCTTCTTGTGCAAGCACGAAGCTAATGGCAAGGTGCTCAGGTGCAAAGCACGGCTGGTTGTGAAGGGGTATGTGCAGACTGAAAGTGTGGATTACAACAATACATTTGCACCCGTCACAAAGTTTCCCTCCATCTTTGCAATCCTCGCTCTTGCCGCTGCCATGGATTGGGAGGTGCACCAGATGGATGTGACGTGTGCATTTTGAAATGGTGACCTTGAGGAGGATGTGTACATGGAGCAGCCGCAGGGGTATGTGGTGTAAGTGTAGGGGATCATCTGAGCAAGCTTGTAAAGGCACTCTATGGCCTGAAGCAAGCGCCGCATGCATGGTACCACAAGATTGACGGGCAGCTGGCTAGCCTTCGTTATGTGTATAGTGAGGTAGATCATGCGGTCTATTGGCACACACAGGACAAAATCCAGGTCATTATCCTGCTCTATGTTGATGACTTGATTGTTGCCTCTGAATCAAATTCCTTCCTTGAAGATTTTATCGTCCCTTGCAGCCAGGTTTGACATGAAGGGCATGGGAGAGCTGAGCTACTACTTGGGTCTAAAAGTGAAGCGTGATCGGTAGCAGCAGACCTTTGATTTGTCACTAGCACTTACATGAGCAACATTGTCAAGCGTTTTAACATGGGAGGTGCACGGAAGGTGGCGACACCACTAGAAGTGGGAGCAAAGGTGAGCATCATGCGAGCTCCTCATGGAAAGCAACATAGCAACTGCATGGAGGCCGGTGCCATACCAAGGAGAAGTCGGGAGCCTCACGTATGCAGCCGTCAGCACGTGCCTTGACATCAGCTAAGCAGTGGTAGCAGTGAGCAAGTTCTGCGCTGACCCAGGTGTGCCACTTTGGGAGGCGGTCAAGCCTGTGCTGCGCTACCTCGACAGCAGCAACAACCTTAGCCTTACCTTCAACGGAAACAACAGCTCCATCCTCATCGGCTACAATGACATGTTCTGGGCAGAGATCTGAACACAAGAAGATCGACTAGTGGATTTGGATTGGATGAGCAGTAATCAGCTGGAGGAGCAAGAAGCAAGAGTGCATTGCGCTCTCCTCTAGTGAGGCAGAGTACATCGCTTTGAGCGATGCAGCAAAGGAAGCAGTGTGGCTGCATGAGCTGTTGGCAAGTCTTGGGCAGCAACAGAAAACTGCAAAAACCAACTATTGTGACAACATGATCGGCATTGCACTTACGAAGAATGCAGAGTTCCACGCTCACACCAATCACATGGACCTGCGCTACGACTTCGCCCGCGAGCTAGTTGCAAAGGAGGTGGTGCATATCAAGTCCTGTCCCTCAAGCATGATATTGGTGGATTTCTTGACCAAGCGACTGGTAGCATATTGCTTTTAGAAGCTGAGGGCACAGTATGGACTTGTGTGATTTTTGAGCTCACAAAGTGCGAGAATGATGCATATAGGGTGTAAAAAAGTGACCAAAGTGGATGGCCGGATAACAATCATCGGGAACAATAAATGCATTGAGGATGTCTTCTTGGTTGTGTAGCAAATTACGGAACTTGATTTGGTATTAGTTTGAGGGAGATTTGGATCTTCAAGGTTTGGTGGCACTGGGTCCGGTTCAAGTGACACGTCCTCCATTATCAACACTAATGACACCAAGAATTATTTTTCAGGGAGGCTTGGAGCAGCCTTCAAGGTAGAAAGGCGGTGGGAGGAACATAAGGGAGCTTCAAGGAGGGTCCCCACCAAGATTATTAGTTGTGCACATGGCAGGGATTGCAATTCTCTTGTATGAGAGAGTGACTGCCGCTCATCCCGCTATGCTAGGAGTGTCCTAGGAGGTGAAATTTTCCAGAGTGGTTCTTCCAGCTCCATGTGCCATACAAGGCATACTTAGGATTGTTAAAAAGCTGTTCTAATTTACTTCCTCATCTGCAAGTCAAACCAGCCATTCACACTCTTTCCACAAATTCACACGCTTCCATATTTTTGTCGTTGCAACCTGCAACTTGTCTCTCACATAAAATTGTTCCCGCCTAGTGGCTCTTGGTGAGCCTGATCACTTCCCTGAGGGATGCCTAAGTTTCTATCAGATTGTACCTGTAACAGCATCCACAAATCAACAGACGTAGAAGTAGGGGCGACAGTTATGGCCGCATCTGTAGTGGAGCCAGTTGGAGAAGATGTACAGAAGCTATGCAAACATCCGCATAGTTATCTCTACCCTCATCATCATGAGGATGGAGGGGCTGCCGTCTACCAACCACTGATTGGAAAATAAAACGGAAGGGGGGAATTTCCGTTAATCCCCTAAAGGGGGTACCTACAAACAAGTGGGAAAATTCCTTGGAAAATTCTAAGAAATACAAAGAAGAAAATTTCTTCTCCTATTTTTTTTACTACAATCATGAAATCCTCACCTGCCTTGAGCACCAAGTAGTAGCAAACACTTCTGTGGTGACAACGTGTGCTTCTCGCCACCGTGGTTAGATCAGGCACCACTTATGCAATGAAGTACACCTCACCATATGTGGCGCAGAGCACAACCCGCCACCAGCTGTCTCAGTCACTACCCTTCAGCAGTAGGTCGATGACCTATGTAAAATCATGGCCACCTTATCGTCTTCTCAGAAACCATCCTATGTACATCCGCTTCTCCCTTGCCACCCCAATCATGCGTGGTTTGCCAAAGCCCCAGACAGTAGCCCAAAAACAATAGCAGTGGCAAAACTTGTCATTAGAATTTTCGGTTCTCTTAACAGTGTGGCAGGAACCAAGTGCAGGCCAAAGATTTATTTAACACCCACACCTTGGCTTGAGGTGGGACAATTTTCTTCTTGGGAACTTCTCTCCTTCTTATGAGCTCAGGGTGAATGCTTTTGGCCCTAATACATTCTAAATTAAGACTCCTCCATCATACACAATCTTAGCACAGGCTTCATTGATGAATCTGATTTTGGCCTTGACCGTGATCCTCATGAGGCTAGGAGCACCCTCATCCCTCCTTACCGCATCTCTGGTCAGGCTGCCATCAATCGCCTCCTAAAGGAATTCATCAAAATCAGGATGGGCATCTTTGAGTCTGTCACCTCCTGTTGGCTTCACAAACTGGATATTTTGTGTCAGCTTGGCAAGGCTGGTCCACTATTGATGGCTGCCTTCCTCACCTCAAGAATGGTGCTACATCTGACTCCAAAACAATCTTGTCAAATTTGACCTCAACATTTTGAAGGCTTTGGTTTCTTAGATCACATTGATGTCTTGGTTCTATTCCCGGTTCTTGATGTGGAAGGAGGAGATTCAGGACACCCACCTGCAACATGGAGACACGTCATGATTAGCATTAGCAAGCTCCACATCTCTTATGCCCTTGTTACATTTAGGAGGTCTTTGATGGGATAATTTCAAGGGGCTTCTGCGACTTCCAATACATCCAAAAGGAACCTCCTGCTATTATAGGGCTCAACAAGTGCCTTCATAATAATTGAATCCTAAACCAATGCCGTGATTTGAGAGACATTTATTTGTGGTTTTTATGATGCACAAAACATTTTATAATGAAATACATACAAAAAGGAATAGGAAGTCCAGAATTCCCCAATTTTTCTAAGATAAGATTTTGGCATACAAGCAGAATATGTCGGAGCCCACATAGTGAGATTCATAGTGGACCTCCCTCTCCCTCCTGCCTCCTGCAATCATGACCATCAATTGCACCAAGTGTGTTAAAGATATTAATGGATTCTTTTCCCATGATAATCCCAGAAGAAATTCATTTATTTAGCATGGGAAAAAATGAGTGGGAGAATGGAAATCATTGTTACAAGGCGGGGTTGAATGGAGCATTTTTTTGGGAAGGAATGGATGTGATATTCTGTCTTAAGGTATGGGGGAATGATGGTCAGAAATGTAAATTAGGGGGTAACATTTTTTTACCCTACAACGTATATCATGAAGGAAATTCGGTGACCCCAAAAATAAGGCAAATTCACGGATTATCTCATCAAGTGGAAGGTTTATGAAAAATCAGAATAAATTAAACCCTATAATTATTGAATAGACCTTGATGACCACATCGACAGTGCTTTAAGGTGACACGTTTTTATGTCTCACATGATAATCTGACATCACAACTGAAGGGAAAATTGCTATGCCATGGACATACACGCATCCCCAGATTGCATAAGTGCAAAATAATGTTTATGACCCATTGTATTCTTATTTTTTTTGTTTTTATGCTTATCAATCATAGGCTTTATTTACAACCGTTGCAACCATCGGCGTTCCGTTCCATAAACTTGCAGTGTGTTCAACCACCGACCACTGGTCAAACAACCTTTCACAATACCTATGGAAATTATGATCAATTTTGTTCAAGTTCAGGAGATCACCAGAATTTCATGAATAAGTGAATAAATACTCATTGAATCCCCCTTGTTCTTGGAAACTTTCCTTGAAGCAACCACGTATAATGCAGCCTTGCATGCAACACTCCTGTAGATCATCCAAAGTACCAAGTGTGCATCGTTGAGTTCTAATAATGGGATAAATGAGCTGGAAACTTTGGAAAAATGTCAAAAGAAAACAATTGTCACTTAATCCAATGTAGTTGAGATACCCACAAGGCCTAAGGAAAACATACACATAGTACACGGTTTTAACACTGCGTGTCCATTCTCTATAAAAGATGCTGACACAACTAATAGAATTGCATCTTATTGACACTCCATAAGGGTCCATTGCTCCATTGTTAGTGCCTCAATTGAGATATGCCCCCTTTTCCTTTTTTAACACACAAATACCCCATGAGGATTCAGAAAGTTTCTCTTTATGCTGGGAGAGCTCGTGCAAAGATAAAACCCACTTTATAATAAATGGCTTGTGTGTAAAAAAGGCATCATTTATCTGTTGAAACATAGAAAAAAACGCCATTACTTATAGGGCTTTAATTTTTCCATATGCATGCGACATGCATTCAAGTTATACCAAAAATTTAAGTAAAGTTTTTAGGGCTATATATTTACTCGAGCTCATATTGGGTCCTTTAGTAGAAAGATTTGGCAGGTTCCCTTTTGACATGTGGGAAGTTTTAAACCTCCATGCAAAAACCTTGCAAGCCTCCCATCAAAGATTCATAAACTCCTCAATATGGGGGTTTTGATTTTTTTTACAAAACCGCTGATGTGAGCACACTGCCACAACATGCATGTGACATCAAGTTGATGTGGACTTTGCAAAAAGCTGTTTCAGTTTAGTATGTTGAACGGCTGCTTTCATACTTATCTTGGGGAATCACATGGTTAGCATAATTTAGATTCCCAGAGGAGGGCAGATTTTACCTGTGTCTTAGCCCACATTGTGTTCTATTATGAAGTTTCTACAATTTTCCCATGAACGTTATGCTACCCTTGACAAAGATAACTTCCCTCAACTGTGGCCCTTGTTATCTCATGTTTTAATCAAAGGCAATGTGCAAATATTCACAATACTTCATAACCAGGGACACGTATCATAACAATATTAGGAAACGGTATCATTCATTCAGATCTCAAGCATAAGAAAATTATTTTTAAACTGTAGAACAAGGGGTGCTAACTTCTAGAATCTACATTTTTATCCTGCATATGTTCTTTTACGGAGGCCATACTATTTTTTAGTGGAGCCTTCCTTTTTTTAATGCTTCTTCAATAAAGTTTTATTCAAAACACTTTCGTATGTCTGGTTTTTCAAAAATAGTAGGATAGGGTCACAATGAAGCATAAATTGGCAATCCTTTTTGGATATTTTTTATATTTTAACTTTGGATCAAAGATTAATTTGCATTTACTATCACAAAATGGAAATTATGCACTAATATTCGTCCATTGTTCATAATTTCACAATTACCTCCCAAAACACTTATTTGGCCAACCCCATGGATATTTTTCTCAGAATTTGTGAACCCATCACCCATTTCGCTGCATGGAAACCAAATTACTCACCACTTGTCACTTCGTTGGGTAGCAATAGTAGTTTTGGTTTGGGACCTTTCTGACCATTACTTCCAACTGTCATTTAGAGGAAATCCAGCTCGTTTGCAAATAGGACAAACTATTCGAGAACTTTACTCATGTCACCTTTATTCACAATAAAAACAAAAGATACATGAAAAGATCATAATATCCACAAGTGATCACATGGTTGAAAGTAAGATGGAACATCAATTCAAACATTCAGAGAGTTTAGATAGCTAATTTTAGACCATTTCCACAATATAATCAGGTGTTATTTCAATGACATGAATGGTAGTGATGCATGTAATGGTAAACCTCTTTGTGTGCTTTTATTTTGAAAACTTGAATTTGAATAATAATAAAAAAATTTGCAGTGTTACAATTTCACATTTTCTAGCAACAAGCACTTCGTAATCAAAGGAAATTTAACAATGTATTCAATCTTTGCAATGCCACCTCTCATTATCAACAACATGGATCCAAGTTCCAACTGGCACTCTCACCAAGTTCCACACCTCAGTCTTGTAACAGTTGTTTTCATCTTATTCAAGTTTAAATATAGGTTGTAAAAAATCCACATCACCTTTCCTTTGTAGTATAAGAATGGAAATGAGGCCGCAATCCATCATATTGGCTGTGATGTCCAATGAAAATTCAACCTCCAGTCCCTTGTCAGCAAAGATCCTAAAGCGTACCTCCATGGCAAGCACATCTAAAGAGCCCCATTTTCCATGCGCTAAGAGAATGCCGTAATTGTGCCATTACCTTTGTATGAGGAATACATCTTTCTAATGGGTACAAACTGGGTCTACCAATTCCAAATCAAAGAGTATTTAGTTGATCATTTGAGCCTCAGGGCATGTCGCAATGACGTTCACCCTGATCTGGACTATTCAAATTTACAATGGTCTCTCTCGTCTCATCCTAGGCTATGTTGGCACCGTGTATCCTCCTGCTAATGCACGTTGTTAACCTTGTCACTTGACTTCCATTAAATTCAAAATCATTTCCATTAAGGTAAGGTGCCAACCTTCACATTGTTATAACACGTGACCATTTTATCTCTTAGCAGTGTTAGCACATTGACCAGAGGATTCCGGACATCCAACCATGATGTTTTCAGATTCAAGGTCATAGTTTACGTGGTGGTTGGCTTCCATGGACCATCTGCATGGTACTCAAGCTTTTGATGCCCTGATGCCTTGTTCAATGGTATTCATTGTCATCATGGACAATATGAAGGCCTCTTACGTTTTCCTACATGTGAAAGTACTTCAAAACGTCTTGAGCCTGGTTTCTCGTCTTGTTGGAAAGAGTGGGGAGGTGAACTACAGAACATACATTATTGCATTCAAATCTAAAAAATGGGTAGAAAACGGGAAAAATCTTAAATATGCAAATTCAGTGTAAATTAATGCCGTGGTAGTCCATAATTCCAAGACTTGTATGGTTAATTAGTCATTTGGTAAACACATGCTTATTATTATGAATGTTTTCTATGGTGATGCTGCCAATTCCGACCGTGCTAATGACTTGCTATGCTACAACCTATAGAGGAAGGTATTTTACTCAAATTGATGTTGTGGAAAGTAACATGTTCCATGGTAGCATGCTTGAGTAACTCATCAAAGACGAGGCACCAAAGTCAGTGTGTACCACCATTGTGCAGTTGATTTCACCAAGTTTTTTAACAAAGACAGAGGATAAGGTGTATTCAGTTTTTCCTATGCAAATCGTGTGACACTGGGTATGCTTCAAGCATTATCACATTCAAACGTAAAATTAATTGGGAAGCCAGAAAGAATGCATGGGCGAAGTGCAGCATGGAGTGTAGAAGAATATGTAGAGGGAGCACGCTCCAACATTATTTTAAAAGGGTTGGCGGGGGATGTTTGTTGAGAGAGGTGCCTGGTGATAACATATCATTGTGTAACAAAGATAAATCATTTTAGGAATATTTTTGTACTTTGAAATTTCTAGATTTGAGTATAAATTTGTGAATTCCACATGGCTTATGATCCTCTGAACCATAGTGCATGTATACTTGCACCCCCTCCTCTGGCCACCAACATGAATCCTTTTGTGACAAGATCCACCATTGATTGGATTGGAATTTATTACTTATATAAATAACAGTGAATCATCCTCTTGGATATGTAAAAGATAGTGCATTACGATTCAAGATAGCACTAAACATGAATGAAAAGTAACATTGTCTCATAGAATGATTTTTACGATTTGGAACTGAAGGAAGGTAGAATCATAGGAGGTGTTGAAAGATATTTTATATTGAATAATTATTGTTCGTCTTGGAAACATCCCACTCACCACGTTATTGTTGGTGATAGAATCTCCCTTTAAACAGTGTCATTATTCCTTATTACACCAATAAGAAATACACTAACGGCTAATCCATATGTATTTGGTTGTTACCAAAACAAAACTGCAATGATGTCAAAAAAAGGTATCCATCATGCACAAATCCTTTGCACCCAGCACTTAGAAACGAATTTTGTAAAGCTCCATGCTTGAGGCATCCCTCCATGAATGCATCCCTCCATTTATGGCCAACATTTACACCCATGCACTATGAAAACCACGGCAAGTGGTAGACACAACCATGTCATGCATTTGAGACCACTTTTCCTAGCTGCACTTGAGATGCCATTACAATTAGTGCTTAAGTTACCTCTCAAAGACGGCTAACGTTGGAGGCAACAAGTTACATCCCCTCAACATGCTCTTAGAAAAGCATGGCTTGACTTCCACGCCGCAGCCAATTGAACTCCTTTTGCTTTCTGGTAAGAAAAGCATTCCTCATAGCAGTTCTTTATTAAGTGTGATGATGATGCCAACCGTTAGTCTCTAACTCTGTAAGTGAGGTTGAAAGAACACTCAGGTTACCCTTTGTTTGAGAATCTTGCACAAACAGATCATTCCACATAATGTTAAAGTGTGCATGGACTGACACAACCATTTGCTCAGTAATGGATGACAGATGATTCACACGGTGTTGTTTACTACACCAAGGAATTTCTGAAATTAAATCGATGGAAGGATGACCGGGCTAGAGCCCATCCACATTGGTCCATATTTGCATGGAATCGACAAAGCTATGGCTGGGGATGGAATCCTACAACAAAGGAAAAATTCTTTGGTGCAAGTCCCGTGTAGGCTGTTGTGGCTAGATGTGAACTCGTTCATCGATCACTGGCCAATGATCGATTAGGGAGCAGGCTTGCTACGTTCTTTGATGGATTTTCTTGTTTCTGGCAAAATTCAACTCCATCTTTAGAAAAAAAAGGGCCCACCTTGATCACCGACTGGGTTTGCCTTCGTGTTCTAGTTGAGGCCTTCATGCCAACCCAGTTCATGCCAACGAACAGGGTTCATGCAGAATCCCTCGTGATTGGACGACCAACCTTGACTCAACCCTCTAATGCCCTCTTGCGACGGATGGCTCCCAAACCATCTCGCGTCTGCGAGCCATTCATAAGCTAGCGACTTGTAGTGGAAGGGCAAGCAATAGGGGTGAGAATAGGTTTTAAAATTCTTTGTATAGTTTTTAGACAAATCTCAGAGGTTTTGCTAACTCAATTTGTGCTGAAGGAAAGCACAATGTGACTTCTTTGGCAACCCAATAGATTTCCAGCCTCAGCCTTGAAGTGTAGTGTAACTTAAATCTTAAATCTCAAAGACACGGAGTGCTAGACATGGGAATGTGATTTTACAAGGATGTAGACCTGTTGCAATGGTCCTGGAGTGGAATCTGTTGAAGTCTTTCATGGTTTTTGAAGGATAAGGCACCGTGTTGATGTCCTTGAGGGGCCTGCATGTGGATGGTGATGGAGGCTCTTTCGTTGCAATAGTCGGTATTGAGCAGACGAGTGTCGCATTTTCACCTGGCCTCCATGCTCCGCTGGCGTTAGGCAGATTTCTCCCGCTGGTATAAATTTTCATCGCCTAGACCGTTCAGCAGCCACTGTGATGTTTGTGATTTTTCCATCGAGCGACTAGGATTTGGCTTCTTGTGTTGGGAAAATCGCCTATCATTGGAAAAAATGTTTTCAAGGAGCATCGCGATGGTGTTTTTAGAAATATATATATATATATAATAAAAATGGAAAAATTCAGTTTTAGAATTCAATGCCAAGAGTTCTTACGAGGAAATAGGATCTTTCCTCTTGTTTTTGTCAGACAAGGATTTGTTTAAAAAATTTTGAGTTCTTAGAAATGGCGAGGTAAATATTAGGAACCCCGGAAAGAGACAAAAATGATTAATTCCATGAGTGGCGAGATGTCAAGGCCATGCTCTTCTCTTTTGGCGAAATTGTCAACCATGTTCCACGTCATCCGTGGATAGGTCCCAGTATGTGCAAAAGCGCATGTTTGCGAAGTTCATGATGCAAGGAAAATTGCATTACTGCAGCAAGCTGCCCTTTCATCTAGATGCTAACATCACGTATAAATAACTGGTGCATCAACACAGTGGCTAACATTACTGGGCAGGATGTTCCATAGCCAAGAGCTCTGGACAATGCGGTCAAACAGTCCTCTCTGGAGTGACTGACAAATCATTTATCACTTATCCGGACAGAGACAGCTGGTTTCCCGTATTCTAGCCGTACGTAGACTTTTTTCCGTTACGAGACGGGGCCCATGGCCAATTGTGGGCATGTCATGGTTTTGCCAAATTGGCCAACTTGCTGAACGTGCCAACTTGCTGGCTTGGCCGGGCGTGGAGCTGCCGGGAATTGCTGGGATTGGGCCAATGGAGTACGCTGGGGGGAGTTCTTTTCTGTCCAACGAAAGACGGCAAAGGCATCAGGTCTAGGTGGCTCTAGGCTAGGCTTGCCCTCCGATTGAAGACTCCGTGATTGCAGCGTATGCCCTGTGAAATACTGTTCCGTCACCGCCCGGTTTGCGAGCTGGACTTACGACTGCGAACATTCAAATGAAGGCGAAACCACCACATTCGTCTAGGGGTAACAGGAACACGCTTGCCAAAATTGAAAAAAAACGGAAGCAGTCAGGTCAACGAATCCTGGCAACAACACCAACCATTGGGCTACCGGTTTGAATGTGTAGAACTGCAGTGGAGGGGTAGTGCAGACGGTCATTCAATTTGATGGACGATTCGAAGCAAATTTCTTGTTCCCTTGGTTCGATCACAGATTGGATTGAGACTATCTGAGGGTTCTATTTGTTTGTTAGGCCAAATGCTTAACGATCGAACTACATCAACGATTCTGCTCATTCCTCGTGCGGCCTTGACTATGGCGTCAATCACTATTTGTTTCTTTCCTTCGATTGTGGTGGCCCTCACGCCTTCAGCGCGTGAAAGAAACGAACGTGAGGCCACTCAAGGGCACTCGACTGAGAGAAACCCACCGTTCACGCTCACGTGCAGTGCCGAACCCTATGCGGGAACACCAGCGCCTATCCCAATCATGGGTTTATTGCGTGTTTAGGCGGCAGAACATAAACACACCAGTGGGTTATGTGGTAAAGAAACGCTCAATGTTGAGTAGTTTTTTCGTGGTGCTGGATTGTTCCGTTGGCAGTGACAACAAAGATTCAAGCGCGCAAAGCAACAAATGTCATCATACATGCGCCAAAATGAACAACCAATCACATCAACATTCTAACTGACGGCTGATATGAAATTGCTCATTGAAGACCAAAAAAGAAGAACAATATTAACAAAGTACAAGCTTGCCCTGTCAATTAACAACGCTAATTCATATCAGCGAACATATAAACAAGAATGTGCAAAAACAGAACCAAGTATATCGACATGCTTCATTTACTCAAGTGGATACATAAAGACTATTTTTGCAAAACATTTACACAAAATAGTTCTTTTGATTACATCGAATAAGGAAAACGAATAGCTTGTGTTCAAAAGACAATGAACAAAGCTTTTACGCTGCAAAATATTCTTGATTATCAAAACATACTTCTTGGGTGAACTTTGACTTCAAAAATGGAAAATTTTCAAAGAGAAATTATTTGTTTTTTAGGCTGAAGATGTAAAAGAACTCATAAAAAATATTTCCTCAAAGAGTTGAGGCTAAAACACCAAGGTTCAATAATGGGAAAGTTCATCAAGGAAACAAATTAATAAAAACGACTCATGGAAAAAAAGAATGACAATCTAATTTATTAACAACTGTATTCAAATGAAAATAATGGATATTTTTTCAAATGATCAATATTAATATTTTTAATTATATTTATATTTATTTACGCATATGTAACTTTAGTTTAATATTTTTTTCAGAATTTATATTTCATTATGATAATATAAATTTATAATAATAAAATTATATGAGCATTATTGTACAAATCTATGTTAACAACCATATCATGATACTTATCCAAATAACTATATATCTGCATATGCTTAAATTTACATCTATATCTATCGTTATATCTATATCTATACGTATATATATCTGTATCTACATCTATATCAACATATATATCTAAAACGTAATCTACTTGTATATATACATATCAATATCTATATCTATATGTTTATCTATATCTACATATTTATGGGGCAGTGACCCTATATCAAAGGATTTCATATCTATCTCTATGCGTATACATATCTGTATCTACATCTATATCAACATATATATATATAACTTAATCTAGTTGTATACATATCAATATCTATATCTACATATTTATTTATATTTACATATTTATGGGGGAGTGACCCTATATCAAAGGATTTCTCGACATCCATCACCATATCCACATCTCGCACGTTAACCATGCCGTATGAAGTTTTGGGTTTTTTCCTCTTAATTAATGGTATAACCAGTGAGCATGGAAAATTTTTACATCCAAATAAGCACATTATGTCGATTCCACATGAAATACAATGACAACATGCTGACGTAGTCAGACATGAAAGAAAATCATTAACACCTCAAACGAGGGTTTTGAGTGGAGAGTCTAGAACACAATATGCGTTAAAAGGGAACTTGTTTGGCCGCTCTAACTCAAAGCCTAGAAGGAGCCCTTGCAACAATAAAACCCAAAAACCCCAGTGTAATTTGGGGTAGCGATTCAAAGTGGTTTTCACGTATCAAAATGGAATGTTTTTTGCAAAATAATGGAAAAAGGCGTTTTTGCTCAATCGAGATTCTTCTGATGAATGGGGCGACACATCACCCCCTTACTTCCCTCGATCACGACTTGCATTGTCAATTGGGCATACCCATCAAATGTGTATGTAGTAGTCTTTTAACTTTCTAGATATAGTGTGGTTAATATTCAACTTATGGAAATCTCGAGCTCGAGCTTAGGTTGACGCATGCACGCATGTATTAGCTATACCACCCATATCTATAACATCATCTACATCTATACCCACATTTACATGTACATGTATATCTTTACCTACAACTGCATCTACATGTCCAGCTAAGTGTACATCTACATCTACATCTACATCTATATGTATCTACAAATATATATCTAAACCTATAATTAAATGTATATATCAATATCACTATTTATATCTATATCTATATCTATATCTATATCTATATCTATATCTATTTTTATATCTATATCTATATCTATATCTATATCTTTATCTATATCTATATCTATATCTATATCTATATCTACATCTATATCTATATCTATATCTATATCTATATCTATATCTATATCTATATCTATATCTATATCTATATTTATATCTATATCTGTATCTATATCTATATATATCTATATCTATATCTATATCAATATCTATATCTATATCTATATCTATATCCTTACCTATATCTACATCTATATCTATATCTATATCTATATCTATATCTATATCTATATCTATATCTATATCTATATCTATATCTATATCTATATCT
>SZWC01005694.1:133149-143260 GCA_023375785.1 Penium margaritaceum | reverse complement strand
GCGTGTGTGTGTGTGTGTGTGTGTGTGTGTGTTTATGTGTGTGTGTGGGTGGTGTGTGTGTGTGTGTGTGTGTGTGTGTGTGTGTGTGTGTGTGTGTGTGTGTGTGTTTTGGAGAGATGGGGAGAAGAGAAGGAGAAAGAGAGGAGAGAGATACCAATATATATATACATGTATATCAAAAGGAGGATCTAGCAGGGCACTCTTTATATGTTGTTTATCACAAGAGCATTCATTATGCATGGCAACAATTCACAATGCCCACAAAATGACCTTCAATCATACTGAAACAAAAAAACACACAAAATTCTAAAACTTCTCGGGTGACATGATGGAGCATGAGTCAAAACTAGGCAAGTAACGAAGAAACATCCATACGTTTTTTTTCTTATGAAAAAGGTGGGGAAACTAGCAACCACATGACACAACGACTCACTTTTTCATTATGAGAATAACAGATTACAAGAATGAAAGACAAGACTAGATTACACGAAGCTGGACAAAACAAGACAACATGCCATAATGTGCTAGGATCCAAAGGATTACGACATGTTAGAACATGATGCCACAGGACATGAATTGACATGACACAAGATGGCACAATGTGATACAACATGGGGAGGCAAGGAGGCAAGGCAAGGTGAAACAAGAGAAGACGAGGGTGAGACTAGATGACACAATCCATCATGACAGGACAGGACCCAGCATAACAGAATTTAAGATGACGCAATTTCATAAGATATGAGAATAGACGAGATGGTCCGGCATGTCATGACACTACCAATCAATGATGACAGGACATTATCATCCCCGACCCGAGATGAATGGGCAATACACAAAACGAGCTGACGGGTTCAACACAATGCAACCATTCATAACATGTCAGAACACAACACGACACGACAGAAAACAGTACAAAAAGACACCAACCAACATGACAAAATGTGATGTGATGTGACACAACACGACACGAAAGGACACAACACGACACAACACGACATGACACGATACGACACGACATGACCCGACACGACATGAAACAACACAAAACAACAAGACACAACATGGCACACCACGACACGACATGACACGGCACGACACAACATGACATGGCATGGCATGACACAAAACCACATGAAACCACACAACACCACACGATACAACATGGCACAACACGACACGAAATGGCGTGGTATGGCATGATACGAGACAACACGTTTTGACATGAAACGTCACGACACAACACGACACGGCATGAGAGGAGACGAGACAAGACAAGATGAAATAAGATGAGACGAGTCCAGACAAGACGAGACAAGATGACACGAGAAGAGACGGGTCGAGACGAGATGAGATGAGACTAGGTGAGATGAGATGAGATGAGACAAGACAAGAAGAGACGACACAAGTCAAGACGAGACGAGACGCGACGACATGAGAGGAGACAAGATGCGATGCGATGGGACAAGACAAGATGCAACGACATGCGACGAGACAAGACGTGACGAGACGCGACAAGACGTGAAAAGACAAGACGAGATGCGACAAGACGAGACGCAACAAAACATGATGAGAGAAGACGAGAAAGGATGAGAGAAGATGAGAGGCGATGCAATGAGATGAGACAAGACACGACCAGGTGCGACAAGACGAGATGAGACACGTCGAGACATGACGGGGCACTACGCGTCGTGATGAGACAAGAAGAGATGAGACAATGTTGGGGAACGATGCAATGGGATGAGATTAGATGAGACAAGACGAGAAGAAATGAGACGCGACAAGATGAGATGGGATGCAAGGAGATGAGACAATATGAGACAAGATGCCACAAGATGTGAAAAGATGAGAAAAGATGGGGGAGGATGGGACACGACACGCCACGATGAGACGAGACGAGACGAGATGAGAAATGACGCAACAAGATGCGATGAGACAATATAAGACGAGAAGAAACGGAACAAGACAAGACGAGACAAGACGAGACAAAATGAGATGAGATATGACGAGATGTGATGCGAGAAGATGAGACGAGACGCGACGTGATGCGAAAAGACAAGACGAGATTAGACAAGATGAGACAAGGCAAGACGAGAGGAGACGAGACCGACGCGACAAGACAAGACGAGACAAGGGGAGATAAGACGAGACAAGATGAGACACGGTGAGACAAGATGAGACGAGATGAGACGTGGCGGGATGAGACCAGACAAGGCGCAACAAGACAAGACAAGATGGGACAAGGCAAGATGAGATGAGACGAGATGCAATGGGATGAGTTGAGATGATACAAGACGTGACAAGACAAGACGAGACAATAGGAGACAAGACAAGATGAGACTAGATGAGACAAGGCAAGATGAGATGCAATGCAACAAGACAAGATGAGATGAGACAAGACGAGATGAGACGTGATGAGATGCAACAAGATAGCACACGACGAGAAGAGATAAGAGGAGATATGATATGAGGCGCTGCAACAAGATGAGATGAGAAATGATGCGACAAAACAAGACAAGACGAGATGAGAAGAGACAAGACAAGATGAGAAGAGACAAGACGAGACGAGATGAGACAAGTTGAGAGGATCAAAGACACAATGAGACAAGAAAAGATGAGGCAAGAAAAGGCAAGATGAAACGGGATGAAACGAGATGTTATGTGACACGATGCAATGAGATGAGGCGAGACGCAATACGACAAGACAAAACAAGACGAGACGAGACGCAAAAGGAAAAGCCGAGAATGGATGAGATGAGACAATACGAGTTGACATGAGACGGGACGTGATGAGACACAAAGAGGTAAGATGAGACAGTGTACAAAATGATGCAAGTCAATGTTGTTTGAGGGTTACCACCACATCACATGCCATGCTACACCATGTGATGCCATAGAAAGCAAGGGAGGGAAGGAGGGGAGGATGTAAACGAATGGAAGAGCTTTACAAAATTCAAGTGAACTACACACAACGAGTTCTGCCTCAATGGCCTTTCCTTGGACTACACCTTGTCACATCATAGAAACACCACATCGTGGTACTCTCAAGTTGTTTCAGAATTTCTATGGTTGGCTTCACCCATTCAACAGTCCAGAGGCTTTGGCTCCTTTTCTTTGTAGCGAGTTGCCTTATTGTTTGTGGTGTGCACTCTTCTCGCTCTCTCTCAAGGCGTGCAAAAGCCGTTGCCTCATCAAGGCTGGGTGCTTTCTCCATGTCCCACATGATGTCTAGTACAATGCATTTGTTCCTACATGTTCAACCACAAAGGGAAATTTCAGATTCACAATGATGCAATGGATAGTGCATTGCACTACGAAGATGCAAAGCAATTGGACTAACCTGTCATTCCAAACATGCTTGTAGTTATTCAATCCGCTATCCTCATGCATCCATCTTGATCCATATGGGATCATGAGAGCAAGGATTGGCGACTTGGTGCCATTGACATAGTCACGGGCCCTTCATGTCGGAACTCGTCCCGAATGGCTGTGAAGCATGACAGGAAAGCAAATGAGGATACAATACATGCCAAGTAGAAGAACAACATGAATGGCTAAAGTGCATACCTTGGACAGTGTCATGTACACATAGGATGTACTTGTCACAACCATTGGGCCAACGGGTTGCACCCATGCTAGCCGTGTTGGCATTAAGACCACCACTCTAAACTGCAGCTTCAAGTGGGATGTCTTCATTGCGTGCTTCGTCATTTGGAGCACCATAATTTACAGTACAGCCTACCCTACATGTTGTTGTCCCATTGTTGGAATCGGCTCCATGATTGGTATTTGGAGTCGGCACTGACTCGTTTGTTGGACAGGGAGGATACTCGCAGCTTTCATTCTGGTCTTGTCTTGATGTTGGCTGACTGGCAGGCATGTTTCTTGGCATGGACTGACTGGTGGGCATGTGACTACACGTGGGCTGACTAAACATGTGCTGTACGAACATGGGCTGACTGAAAATCTGCTGTCCAAGCGTGTGCTGACTGAACATGGGCTGACTTGCTATTGGCTGCCAGTACATGGGCTACATGAATGTGGGCTGGCTCACCAAATGCTCACCAAACATGGGCTGACTGAACACTTGCTGACCGAATGTGGGCTGAACAAACATAGGCTGACCAAACCCATGCTGACCGGCGAGAATGAGACGTCACGCTTGCTGAACAATGGGCTGACCGTTGGGCATGTGAAAAAATGCGTGCTGACCGATGGTGGGCTGGCCGACGGTGGGCTGGCCGACTGTGGGCTGGCCAACGGTGAGCTGACTAACAGTGGGCTGGCCGACAGTGGGCTGGCCAACAATGGGCTGACCGACAGTGGGATGGCCGACGGTGGGCTGAACAACAGTGGGCTGGCCGACGGTGGGCTGACCGACAGTGGACTGGCTGACGGTGGACTGGCCCACGGTGGGCTGACCGACTGTGGGCCGGCCAACGGTGGGCTGACCGACAGTGGGCCGGCTGACGGTGCGCTGGTTGACAGTTGGCTGACGGACAGTGGGCCAGCTGATTGTGGGCTGGTTGACAGTGGGCTGAAAGACAGTGCGCTGACTGATGGTGGGCTGACCGACGGTGGGCTGACCAATGGTGGGCTGACCGACTGTGGGCTGGCCGACGGTGGGCTGACTGACGGGTGAAGCCATCGTTTGTCCTGCAAAGGCAGGAGCACAACCTCCAGAAATGGTCCAAGCAATTGTTTTAAGGAAGGCAGGATCATCTTGGAAATGTACGAGCATACATCCTTGCATGAGCATTTCAAGACAGTCCAGACAACCGCTAATCTCACTCAACAAGTGAGCCTGGAGATCAGCAAGATCTTGCAAGGACAATGATGAATTCCTTTTCTCCCACTTTGTCTGTTGCTCGGTTAGGTGTGATGAAATTGCCTCATGGATGCAGTCAAAACTGGATCTGCATTTGTCATAGCATATAGTGGACAGATTACACAATGCCTAAGAGAGGAAGAGGTCATTACTTCAGATGATTCAGTGATTCATGTGCAACGACAAACACACATACTTTCAAAAGAAGTGCATGAGACGCTTTGTTGGGGCTGTTGTTCCTGAAATGGTGCTGAAGTTGTCTTGAATCAGAACCGTCCGAAAGTACTCAAAGACTTGTAGTACATTTCTTGCCAATTTTAGCTTCAAATTGTGCTCCCTTTTTTACTTCTCATGTCATCCAAAAATACGTACATGTTGAACTCCTAGCAACGAGCAAAATTAATGGTAACAACTACAAATACAGTACAGGTTTGTACCTAGAAGATCTTCTCGTGTTCATCTTCCACCCATGGGAAGATTCTACGTTGAGCTTCTTGTGGTTGAACAAAGGTTGAGCGTGGAAGGAAGTAGGCATCCTTTTCTATGGGAAAACCTGCAAGGGTTAGTGTGACATCTCGGCAAACAAAGCGGATGTAACTGAAGGCAAGCATGTCATTCTTGCCACCGCATGAACGTCCTACTGTTACAATGTCGCTCTGATGGCAGCCGTGCAAGGCACGAAAAATGGCCGCAGACTGTCAAAACGCATGAAGGACCTTTGTCGTTGACATGCCTTCCTCCTTCATTACTGCAACAACGTGCTTTGAATGGACTTGTTGAGTCATCTCCTTCTTGTGCACTTGGAGGTTGGAGGGCCAAAGAAGAATGTCCATCATGCACCATTTTTCACGTTCTATGAGCACAGGTGTGCAATACGAATAGCAGATGAAAGAAGTTTGGCTAGAAATAAATCTCCAATCAGCCAGCGTGAAGTCAGAAACTTCCTTGCCCGTCATGTGGAAGCGAAAGATGAAACAGTTGGCAAGTGAGCCGATGGTGCAAGGCTTTGGGTTTTTGCTCCAAAAGACAAAGTTGTACTCAAGGCGACCGAGCTGGTTTGCCTTGCCTTGGCGGAAGACGATGCATAAGCAAATGCACTTGCTGGGGCCAACGGCTATCGAGGGCATCTTGCCAAGGAACAAGTCCACAAGTTTGGCCATCCAAGCATCATCACCACGATACAATGCTTGGCGCATCAATTTCATGAGTGAACTGTATTTAATCACACAATGTTCAAAGCCCTTCTTGTACACTTTGTCAATGCACTTCTCAAACTCTTGCTACGTGAGATGGTTGGGAATACTGTTGCATTGCTGAACTTCACCATGTGCACAACTCTGTGCATACTCTTGGCGTGTCACTTGCATTGCCAAGGACTTGAAAATACTGTTCTTCAACACTCCTTCACCAAGGTCCCAGTTAAAAAGCTGCTCCAAAACATGCTTTTTGTCTTCAAGTTCAAATTCTATGACTTTGAGATGGTTACACTTCACTACATGCTGACTTTGCGTTCCTGGGACTTTGCCAACCTCAAAAATTGATGTACTTCGCAATGCCTTCTAAATGTGGAATCGGCCTACGATTGATGGATGAACACCACATGAAGAACATGCACCGCTGCTTCATGTACGAAATGACGGTGTTCTCTAGAGTGTTCAGGTTTAAGGCACTTCGAAGCTTTTGACGGTCACGACTCGTTATGCAAGGTATGGTTAATCATGTGTTTTTTGTACACTGTGTAATGTATGTATGGCACAAGCATGCATGTGTAGTTTCCTAGAAGGTTAGGTAGATCCAAGCAGACTTGCTTCCAGACATACACGTGTGTACACTACATAAGTGCTTTCCATGTGATTTTTTTTGGAGCAAGAATCAAGTAAACTCAATGAAAATGATTTCCAGTCCTTTTTGTCTATTCTAGGTCTTTTAAAAGATAATTCAACTGCCAAATTTCTGCTAACATTTCCATGTAGACACATTGAGAACGTATTTTGTAACTGTGGAATAGAGGAAGTCATCTATATCATTTGTACAGTGGGGAGAATCTCTTGATACCCGTTGGGAGATACCCCCCCCCCCAAACACCATAAGCATATTGGGGGAGTGTACATAGGAGTGTATGTGGTGCACCTTCTGAAAAATACACAAGTGTTTTAAAAAAATGTAAATTCTATGGAACATCTCCTAGCATAATCCAGATATGTATATTTGTGTCACCCCTCTCATACACTGCCCAATACACTGGCCTGATACACTTTTAGTCTTTGGGGGAGGGGGAGGGGAGGGTCTCTCGACATCCGTTGAGCCCATCCCCCACCACCTTCCCCCCTCCAACACTGAAAGTGGATTGGGGGAGTGTATGTGGGAGTGTATGTGATGCAAGTGCTGGAAAGTACACAAGTGTATTTGGAAACATTATTTCTAAGGAACATCTATTCGCGTAATACACTTGTGTTAACTTCTTTATACCCCTCTCATGTTTTTTCCAATACATGAGCCTGATACACTTTTACCTTCGGGGGGGGGGGGGGGGGGGGGGGGGGGGGGGGGGGGGGGGGGGGGGGGGGGGGATGGGTTTGACGAATATCGAGCGACTCTCCGCTTCCCCCCCCCCCCCCCCCTCCCAAACACCGGAAGTGTATTGGGGGAGTGTATCTAGCAGTGCATGTGGTGTACGTGCCGAAAAATACAGAAGTGCATTTGCAAATGTCATGTCTACGGAACATCTCTTAGCGTAATACACTTGTGTGTTTTTCTATACACTCCTCTCATTGACTGCCCAATACACTGGCTTGATACACATTCACCTTTGGGGGGAGGGGGGAGGGGGTCTCTCAACATCCGTCAAAACCCACCTCCCCCTCCCCCAAACACCGAAAGGGTATTGGGAGAGTTTGTGTGGGAGTGTACGTGGTGCAAGTGTTATCAATTCACAAGTGTATTTGTAATGAAACATCTCTTAGCGTAATGCACTTGTGTTTTTTTCTATACCCCCTCCTCCCTCATGCACTGCCCAATACACGGGCTGAATACACTTTTACCTTTTGGGAGGGGGGGGAAGGGTTGCTTGATATCCGTCGAACCCACCCCCCCCCCCTCCCAAACATCAAAAGTGTATTGAGGGAGTATATCTGGGAGTGTATGTGGTGCACATGCTGAAAAACACACATGTGTATTCGCAAACATTATTTCTACAAATCATCTCTTAGGGTAATACACTTGTGTTTTTTTTTTATACACCCCTCTCATACACTGCCCAATGCACAGGCCTGATACACTTACCTTTTGGAGGGGGTCCCTCAATCTCCATCAAACCTATTCCCCACCCCCTCCCCTCCCAAACACCGAAAGTGCATCGAGGGAGTGTATGTGGCAATGCATGTGGTGCATGTCCTGAAAAATACATGTGTCATTGCAAACGTTATGTCAACAAAACATCTCTTGGCATAATGCACTTGTGTGTTTCCCTCTACACCCCTCTCATACACTGCCCAATACATTCGCCTGATACACTTTCAACCTTGGGGGGAGGGGGGGTCTCTCAATATGCGTTAAAACCCATCCCCCCCCCCCTCCAAGAGCGAAAGTGTATTGGGGGAGTGTATGTGGGAGTGTATGTGGTGCAAGTGCTGAAAAATACACAGTTATGTTTGCAAAGGTTATCTCTATGAAACAGCTCTAAGCCTAATACACTTGTGTTTTCTTCTTATACACCGCTGTCATACACTGCTTAATACACAGGCCTGATACACTTTTACCTTTTGGAGGTGAGGAGGGTCGCTTGATATCTATCGAACCAATCCCCTAACCCCTCCCCCTCCCAACACCGAAAGTGTGTTGGGGGAGTGTATGTGGAAATGTATGTGGTACAGTTGCTTCAAAATACACAAGTTTATTTGCATGTATTATTTCTAAGAAACATCTCTTAGTGTAATANTGATTTTTTCCTATACAAGCCTTTCATACACTGCTTAATACACGGGCCTGATACACTTTTACCTTTTGGAGGTGAGGAGGGTCGCTTGATATCTATCGAACCAATCCCCTAACCCCTCCCCCTCCCAACACCGAAAGTGTGTTGGGGGAGTGTATGTGGAAATGTATGTGGTACAGTTGCTTCAAAATACACAAGTGTATTTGCATGTATTATTTCTAAGAAACATCTCTAAGTGTAATACAATTGTTTTTTTTTTTTCTATACACCCCTCTCATACAGTGTCCAATACACGAGTCAGATACACTTTTACCTTTTGGGAGGGGGGAGAGGTGAGAGACGTTCTATATCCCTTGAACCCATCCCCCATCTCCCGCCCCCCCAAACACCACAAATGTATTGGGGGAGTGTATCTAGCATTGTATGTGGTGCACGTACTGAAAAATACATAAGTGCATTTGCAAATTTCATTTCTACGGAACATCTCTTAGCGTAATACACGTGTATTTTTCTTTACACCCCTCTCATACACTTCCGAATACACTGGCCTGATACACATTCACCTTTGGGGGGAGAGGGGGTCTCTCAATATCCGTCAAAACCCATCTCTCCCTCCCCCACTCCCAACACCAAAACTGTATTGGGAGAGCGTTTGTGGGAGTGTACGTGTTGCAAGTGCTGAAAAATACACAACTTTATTTGCAAAGGTTACTTCTATGAAACATCTCTTAGCGTAATGCATTTGTATCTTTTTTTCATACAACCCCCCTCATACACTGCCCAATACACGAGCCTGATACACTTTTACCTTTTGGGAAGGGAGGGGGAGGTTCGCTTGACATCCATCGAACCCATCCCCCCTCCTCCTCCCAAACATCTAAATTGTATTCGGAGAGTGTATCTATGAGTGTATGTGGTGCATGTGCTACAAAATACACAGTTGTGTTCACAAGTATTATTTCTAAAAAAAAATCTCCTAGCATAATACACTTGTGTATTTGTCTATACACCCCTCTCATGTACTGCCCAATACACGGGCCTGATACACCTTTACCCATTAGGAGAGGGGGGGAGAGTCGCTCGATATCCGTCGAACCCATCCCCCACCCCCTCCCCTCCCAAAAACCAAAAGTGTATTGGGGAAGTGTATCGAGTAGTGTATGTGGTGAACGTGCTAAAAACTACATAAGTACATTTGCAAATGTTATGTCTACAAAACATCTCGTAGCATGATACACTTGTGTATTATTCTATGCATCCCTCTCATACACTGCCCAATACACTGGCCTCATACACTTTCACCTTTTTGGGGCAGGGGTCTCTCAATATCCATCAAAACCCATCTCCCCCCC
>SZWC01005694.1:96583-131389 GCA_023375785.1 Penium margaritaceum | reverse complement strand
GGGGGGGGGAGAGGGGAGAGTTGCTTGATATCCGTCGACCCCTCCCAAACACCAAAAATGTATTGGGGGAGTGTATCTAGCAGTGTATGTGGTGAACATGCTGAAAAATACATAAGTGCATTTGCAAATGTTCTGTCTACGAAACATCTCTTAGCGTAAAACACTTGTGCATTTTTCTATACATCCCTCTCATACTCTTCCCAATACATTGGCCTGATACACTTTCACCTTTTGGGGGCAGGGCTCTCTCAATATCCATCAAAACATTCCCCCCCCCCCTCCAACACTGAAAGTGTATTGGGGGAGTGTATGTGGGAGTGTGTGTGGTGCAAGTGCTGAAAAATACACAAGTGTATTTGCAAAGGTTATTCCTATGAAACATCTGTCAACGTAATACACTTGTGTTTTTTTTAACAACCCTCTCATACACTGCCCAATACACGGTCCTGATACACATTTACCCTTTTTAGGGGGAGGGGGAGGGTCGCTTTATATCCGTCGAACCCATCCCCCCCTCTCCCAAACACCCAAAGTGTATTTGGGGAGTGTATCTAGGGGTGCATTTGGTGCACGTGCTACAAAATACACAAGTGTATTCGCATACATTGTTTCTATAAAAAATCTCATAGCGTAATACACTTGTGTATTTTTCAATGCACCCCTCTCAACCACTACCCAATACATTGGCTCATTTGTACTCTCTCCTTGTTCTTTCATATTTTGCGTTCCAGACTAAGCCAAGTTTTTGCAGTTTTGCAATGCACTCAACCGCAGAGCTCATGTTCGTGTTTGCATGGGCCTGCATGCCCTAATTAATTTCCAATTCGGTATCGGAGCACACGGGGGTGTGTGAGCAGCAAAATCAGCAGTAGTGGGAGAAACGCAGAGAGAACGCACCACGTGGTGCTACGTCGGTAGCAGCGTGAAGGAGCACAAAGTGACTCTACGTGATCGTCAAAGGGGCGGTGAGCAGCACAGATTAGCGGAAATGGCTGCTGCAATAGTACTAGTAGTGGTAGAAAACGTAGGAGTAGCAGCAATAGAGGCAGATCCTGTGCCGCACGACAGGAGAGTGGCGTTAGAGTAGCCGCTCACAGCAACGACAACAGCGGCCACAGCAGTAGCAACAACGGTTCGCGACATCATTCACAGAAGCTAAGCCTGCTGCTACAGCAGTAGCGGCAGCTACTGTGGTGCACATTAGCAGCAGTAGCAATGGCGGCAGCAGCGGTGGTGCAAAGCACAAGCAACAACTACGGCAGCAGCAAGCAGCAACAGCCGTGACAGCTACTGTGCAGTGTAATAGTAGCAATAGTAGCGGCGGCAGCAACACTCGCGGTGCACAGCAGCAAGAGTAGCGGCTGTAGCAGCAAGCAGTAGCAACACACAGTAGCAAGGAGCATCAGCAACGGCGGCATACAATAGCAACAACGGCGGTAGCAGCAAGCAGCAACAGCAGTAGCAGAAGTAGCAGTAGTAGTAACAACCGCAACAGCTACACCTGCCATGTAGGTGCTGCTGCCGAAATGAGGAGGTCCTTGCAGCCCTCATCTGAGCCCCCCCCCCCCTTTCTCGGAGGGGCCCCCTTGAGCCCCATCAGGGGGGTCCACATGGAGGGAGCCCGTCGGCCCCGTGAGCCCCCTCGGCCCCGTCAGCCCCGGCGNGCAACAGCTACACCTGCCATGTAGGTGCTGCTGCCGAAATGAGGAGGTCCTTGCAGCCCTCATCTGAGCCCCCCCCCCCCTTTCTCGGAGGGGCCCCCTTGAGCCCCATCAGGGGGGTCCACATGGAGGGAGCCCGTCGGCCCCGTGAGCCCCCTCGGCCCCGTCAGCCCCGGCGGCCGACCGACGCAGGGGGCAGACGGCAAGAGAGGGGCCGACCCCCCCCCCACTTTGTTTGCTTATACCCACCACGCTCGCCTGCACCAGCAAGTGTGCACACGAGAGAGGGCTACCCACCCTCCCCCCTCCTTTATTCTCTCCATTTACCTAAACTAGGGACATTCGAGAACAGGGGGAACGAGAAAGAAAAAAAAACAAAGGGGGTGCACCTAAGACCGAGTGGTGAAAGAAAAAAAACGGTTGAAGGGTGAGCGAAATGGGAAAAAAAGGGGGGGCTGAGGATAAAAGGAAAAAATACTAATAATGACAAAAAAGAGACACAGACGAAAACAATCGTACAACGACTACTACCATAGCAATAGTTGCTTTCGTAGCAGCAATAGTAGTGGCACGCGGTGTTGCAACGACTATGTAGTGACGGGCAATTGCACTTGCGTTTGCAGTCCCTCCTTCCCAGCCGGTAGCCAACATTGTTGTCAGTGGCAATCTCCATTTTAAGATACGTCTTAGACCGGCGTCTCCCTAGGGCCTACGGATTGGTGCGTGCAGTTCACTCCGTAAGATCAACGGTGGAGTCAAGTCTATGCATCTCCAAGGGCTGGGTCGTCTACCGCTTGGAGCAGCAGCCACACCTGTAGCCGCCACCCCATCTGTTCTTGGAGCAGTCTTCCCTCCATCAGTGGCAGCAACATTAGTAGCCGCAGCTGGTCAGACTTCATTCTCCAGGCATACTGTGGCAGTGCAGCTTGTCCCATCTAGTCACGTTTGCTAACCCCGACCCCGTGACCTTCGGGGGTGACATTACCTACGGGTCTCATCCTCTCTCGTGTTTACTACCGAGAGTCGGTAACCTCGGCACCTATCCATCGTCCAACGCACGAGATGAGTGCGCAGTCATTTGAGTAGGCGCCCTGCGCGTTCGCCTACAATTACTGTTGTGATGGACATCATGGTTTCCGTCGCTACTAGACATGCTCTCGTGGCTAGCATCCACCTTGGCTTTGGCCTCACCCGAGCCTGTGTTCTCCACATCATACGTATCTGCGAGCGTTGGTAGATCCCCTAGTTGGACCTCTCGCGACCATATTTGCTGAGATCCACGGCCTGCGGCAGATGGCGCAGCGGCTTTGTGACCTCGTTGTCACCAAGCGTGCTTCTGCTACTAGTTTGTCGATTGCCTCTTCAATCACATCTCCTTCATCCTCTCCTCCTTCCTCATCCAATGGTGTACCTTCAGCTCCACCTTGCGGCCAATCCTAGGCTGCCACCAACCTTTCGATCCTCCACTCTCCTACTACCACAACGTCATCTCAAGATGACATATCCTCATACAATCATTCTAGTCGTTTGTGCACGCGGCATTGATGTCAGTGCTTCTCACACTGTGCTCGCGCCGGTTGTGATACATCCTCCACCACCTCGGCTTCCGATGCTGTACCTGTCAAGGGGGAGTGTGGTCACTACGCATTGCCGGCTGTGACCATAGCGATAGGATCCACACTCGCGCCATGCCGTGGTGCCCGAGCGTCAGCTCAGGCACATTAAAATGATATGGGGACAGCACATGACGTGGAGTCTGATCCCGACATGGCATTCATGGTGGAGTTTGGCATGTCATCGGGCTCCACTTCCACGTCCGGGCTGGATCTAGATCTTCCGCAGCAGCATGTCACATCAAGAGGAGCACACGCATGGCGTCCTTGAGCAGTGGCACTTGCCGCTTCGACCGGTGGCGGCCCGGTGGTGGCATAGGAGTCCTGTACCAATTGGGATGCGTCTACCGGCCTTTTGGGGGAGAGTGTGCAGCACGCTCACACCAGTCCACCGGAGGCTGGAGTGCTTGGGACGTGCATTTCATCGAGGTCGGCATCTACGCTAGGGCAGGAGCCGGACGTTTTGCGATAGCAGTTACATCAAAGGGAGTGCAAGTCCCGTGTGCCTACCCGGTGCCACTCCCGACTCCAACCGGTAGCGGCCTGGCGGTGGCACTGGAATATCATGCGGATGGGGATGCCCCATATGGATTTCGGGGGGCGTTGGTGCAAGAGACTCACGCCAGCCCAATTGCGATCGCAGTGCATGAGAAGAGGCAACCAGATGGTCTTTTAGAGATTGAGGCATTCTTGAGAGCAGCAGTTCTCAGAATGTCACTGGGACATGTGTTGCAGCAGACACAGCAGGCTCCATTGTGTTATCTGTGCTACCTGAGGACCAGCTTCAACGTGAGGAGTCGCCAATGTTCCCAGAATCTACGGGTTCCTGAAAACACAACGGAGCAGCGACACACATGACGGAGTCAGATGGTGGTCCTCACTCCATTATCAAGCAGGTGGCAGCGAGCAGCCTTCCCGGCAAGACGGTGCATGTGCACCAGCTACGCTTGCTCGTCGCCTTGACGAGCATTGTCGAGCTGGAGTCCTGCAAACCTATGTCCACTATGGCGGCATTCAAGGACAGTGGAGCAGATTTGTACACACTGATGGAGTCACCTCATCAGCAAGAATTGAATTTTGTCCTCTTGTGTTCACCTATTTTTGACCTTGCTGATCACACCGAAGCTGAGAGTGGCAGTACCTGCACGAACGACATTTCCACATGCTCTATAGACTCTGACATCTCCTTCTCCTTCTCTCTCTCGTCATGCGACCGCTCATTCCTCTTCGTTTGACAGAAATAAGCTATGGTGTAGATGCAACACTTGGAGCTACATCCGATGTTCTAGCGTCTGAGCACATCGTGAGTTTGGTTGACCCCCAGGAGGATGCTGCAGCACCGACTCCATCGTCGACAGTAGCAGAGATGTAGATGGAGATATACTCATGAGTTCTAAAACATGTATGTGTAGCATCTAATGAGGTAGAGTTTATCCTACGCGGGGCAGACATGGGCCACCTCCACATGTCTGAGGCCGATTATGCTGACTTGTAGGAGTGTGTAGTGATGCTGGAGCAAGAGGTGATGGTAGTGCATGAGTGATTGTTAAAGGAGGGGAGGACCAGTACTATCGACACGAGCTTTCAGCTACCAGGATCTTGCACACCCATACTCAGGGAGGATCTTGTAGCAACTCCGAGCATGATGTTCTATGGAGACACTACTATAGGAGAACTGAGCGTGCCTTCAGTTTCCGCCATCATCGTTCCTGTCGACTGCGTCATCACTCCTCCTTTTGCTACTGCCATCACGCACCTTCATCAACCCGACTGAGCTGCTCCATCATCACCTTCATCCATGAGTGGTGATTCGGTTCGTTACTCCAACCCTCCTCTTCTGGCGATACACCCCTGTGTCTAAGGGTGCTCTATCTTGTCTTGGAGGCCAGCTCCGCCATTTCATCCACGCTTGCATGCTGCTCGTCTATTCCCTTTCCTCCTGCCTACACAGATGCATCGCGACAGAGGAAAGAGAGGAGAGACTGTTTGTTGGGACCCTTGGCAGTCACGCGAGGACTGGTACACTCAAAGTGATGTAGGGGCGACGTGAGGCGCCGTAGCCGGAGACACCACTTTGTCTTTGAGGGTGGGAGCCGACTCGTGTGTGACTGGGGGAGTTATCTTTGTGATAGGAGACGACATGATTTATTGCCCAAGATGTATTCAGCTACGGTATCAGCATCTCCATCGAGACATCACCGCCAAGTTCATCTGCCCAGGGGGAGTGTTGTGTGGACCTCGACCTGACGCGACGATATGGGAGATGCATGGCGAGGGGTCCATGCTCTACTATGATCATACTACACCTACCCGGCATGTGGCTCTTGCTACTTGCATGCATAGTTGCATGTGTATGGTATCACTCTCTTGGTCGAGACCCAGACACTTGGTGGTTTGTACCACTGTCACGAGGAGACTATGTGATTTTGTTTCTAGGTGTGTGGCCATACTACGTGTGGCATGTGCATGCAAGCTAAATTGCTGATAGTGGTCGAGACCGGGACATGTGGTGAGTTGTACTCTTGTTACGAGGAGATCCCCCTATAATCCTGTGTGTTGGTTGATGATGCTATTATGGTAGGCATACACACACCTGTTGGATTGCTCGTAGTGGTCGAGACCCGGGCACTAGTAACGCTACTATGACGAGAAGACCCTCTTGTGTCTCACATGTGTATGATGTGCATTACACTGGATTGTGTGCGTGTTGTTGGTTTTTTTCATCTCTCATTGTGCTCTGTTGTGTCCTCCCGGCTTGTGTACATCGACATTCAGATGACTGATGACAAGACTCGACACTGCTGGAGTGTCGTCAGGTGGAGCCGATGCATGCTGAGGCCTACACTCAACTCGCTGGAGCCTCCTTCCTACGGCAACGTGCTCAGCTCCATCGGCAGGCCTCCTCGACGGTCGGGCCGCCGGCGGTCATTATCACAGTAGATGCTGTCTGTAGGCGTCTAGCGCTAGATCCGACTGCACTATTGCGTCTGCAGCGTCATACTCTGTCTAGGGTCCATGTCTCATGTTGCGTGGCACTGTTTGGCATCATGGACCATCGTAAGCATTGCCTGGGTTCAGGCAGCCATAACTCTTTGCTGCTGTTTTTCTAGCTGTTTCTCACTGCACGACTGCGTTTGGAGCATTGGTATTATGGTATGGTCTAGTTTTCAGGCAAAACGGACGACGCCCAGGTTTTGGGCTGTCGGCTGTCTGGCAGGCCTCGTTGAGAAAACCCTGTGTGCCAGAAAATGGGTCTAGGTCTGTTTTTTATTGCCTAATTAGCTGAGTAACAAGCTCTACAAAGCCGGGGGGGAGCTACAACTTGGAGGGGTCTCCCGTTGTTCATTCTTCATTCCTAATCAGTCACTTTCAGTTTTTAGCTACTTTCTGGCGCAAACTCTGGCATGTGCGTTTCTGAGTAACAAACCTAGAGCATCTAGTCTTAGACTCGAGCGGCAGACTGAGGGGGCAGCAGACAAAGTAACGAGTGTGGAAGCCCGCACGCTCCATCAACAATGCTGCTACCCCAACCTGCTGCCTAGCATTTCTAGCTTGGCATCAGAGCCAGAACGTAGTAGCAGTAGCAGCAAGACTGGTGTATTGGTGCCAGACAACGCCGGCGGACCCCATACGCGCCAGTGTAGGAGAAATGCCGGATGTTTTTCGACAGCATTGACACGCCTGGTGGTGGCGTCAGATTTTTTCCCACGGCCACTAGGCAAGGGGAAATGTTGCCGGATTTTTGCGGTAGCACTAACCCCCACGTGTGATGGCATGAGGTGAGTGGCCAGCGGCGTCACGCATCGCGACAATGGTGCACGCGGCAATGTCACCCAGGTGCAGTCATTGACAGCCGCTGCATGCAACAGGAGCCATAGCGTGTAGCAGCAGCGAGCAATGGCAGCAGTAGTCAGTATCAGCTGTGCGCAGCAGAAACAGCCGGTAGCAACAGCACCTCTAAGCAGCTTACAACAGCAATAGCCCGTAGCAGCAACAACTAGCAGCAAGAGGCAGCTACAAAAGTAAGCAGCAGCAGTAGCAGGTTGCAGCAGCAGTAGCAGCAGGCTGCAACAGCAGTAGCAGCAACAGTAGGCTGCAACAACAAGCAGCATTAGCAGTTGCCTACAGAAGAAGCAACAGCGAGCAGCAGCCGGCAGTAGCCAGCAATAGCAGTAGCCAGCAACGGCAGCAGCCAGCAGCAGCCGCAGTAGTAGCATCGGCTGTAGCAACAGCCGCTGCAGCAGTGGAAAACAGCGGCAGCTACTGCAGCTGCTCCTAGCCCCTTGCTCGCCACGAGTAGCAAGCTACAAGGAGCAAGCTTGCTACTCGTAACAAGCAGCAACTGCAAGCAGCAAGCAGCAAGCTCGTTACTCGCATCTCGTTGCTCACATGGAGCAGCGACCTCGTAGTGACCAACAAAAAAGAAAAAATAAATCCCCTACCCCGCCAGCGGTTGACTAGCGGTTGCAGCCACTACCATAGCCACTACAGCAACCATAGCAGCCATAGCAGCAAGCAGGAGCTTAGCACCAGCAGCCACAGCAGCAGCAGCAGCTATAGCAACCTCAATAGTAGCACCTGCAGCAGCAGCAGCACCCGTTGCTGCACCAACACCCGCAGCAGTAGCATTAGCAGCAGCCTTGGCAGTTGCTATAACAACAGAACAACAGTAGCAACAGCAACAACAGCAACAATAGCAGGAGCTAGAGCAACAACAACATCTGCCCTGCAACTGCCACAGCAGCGGCCTTAGCACCAGCCGCTACTGACATCAGCAATCGTCAGCTAAGGTCACTACTGACGTCAATACTGACATCATCAACAAAGAAATGAGAAAAAATGGGACGCATACTGTACAGTAGCCACCGTCCAACAACATAGCAATAGTTGCTGGCGTCAGCCATCCTAGGCTGACGACTCCGCTGACATCAACAACAAAAAAAACAAAAACAGGGGAGCACCAAAACCCACCATGACTAACAGCCCCAGTGGGGATGGGTCGTCCTCTATTGGGGAGATCCCGCGCCCCCCTTTCTTACAGCAGTTGTAGTAGTTGCAGCAGTAGTAGCATCAGCAGTAGCAGTAGCAGCAGTAGTAGGGTCAGTTGGAGCACCAGCAACAGCATGAGGAGTAGCATCAGCAACAACAACAACAACAGGAGCAAGAGGAGCAGCGGTAGCACTAGTAGTAGTAGCAATAACAGCACCAGCAGTAGCAGGAGTAGGAGCAGCACTAGTAGCAGTCCAGAGGCTTTGTCGCCGGCGCCTCCGAACCCTTGGCCTCCATTCAGCAACAAGTTTTTGCACTAATGGAGCAACTTGCAGCACTGCAGCCGTTGGCATCACATACTCACACCAGTGCCCTGCCTCATTTCGTTCCCCCAGGGCACGCCAACCCTGTTGTGTCTGCTGCCACGCATTACTTGGCGTAGAAGTACATTCAGCGCCAGTGGCAAAGAGTGACGTCAGTCCTTGGCCCCACTTTGGGTGCCGGCCACAGGCCAAAGGACTTTGAGACCCCACCCTCGCCGCTTTAGGCCAGCGAGCAATTCCGGAGTTGGGAACTAAGTTTCTGCATCTGGACACAGGGTGAAGCCTTGTGGGCACACTACACCCTTTCGTATGACACCACCTAGGCCAACCAGTTGTATGAAGCTAGTCGCGCCGTCCGTGCCCCGTCCGAGTTTCTCCTCCGGCTTCACGGTTGGCCCTAGAGCCCTTCCTTGGCGACTTCACTGCCAACGAGACCCTAGACCCTGCGACCACATGGCACGTCCTCACCCGTCCCCATTGCCTATCCAGCGTGGCTAAGACCAGCCGCCTGCTACGGGAGTTCAACTCCCTGCACATAAGGGAGACCGAGACGGTCACCTCCTACGAACATCAGGCTGAGGACATCCTCTGTCCCCTAGGCACCTCCGCTCCACCCCCTCTAGCCGCGCTCCTCACCATCAAGCGTGGCGCCACCGCCATGTATGCCGACGTCTTTGTCCACTACTCCGAGGATGTCATTTCCACCATGGCGGTCCAGGGCACCCTCATGCCCTGGGCATACGAGCTCTTCCTTAGGATCAAGGAAGCTCATCTGGAGTCCCCCACCTAGCGTACCAAGGCCCTCGCCTCCCATACAGTCGCCCCCATGGCCGTCGCTTCTCCTGCACCAGCTACATCCATTAGCTCCTTGTCGGCGGCAAAAAAGAAGCGCAAGGGCAAGAAGGGCAAGGGCCCTCAGCAGCAGTAGCAGCAGCAGCAAACTGGGTCTAGTGGTAGTGGCTCGGTCTGCCACAAATGCGGGTGGCCAGGACAAGTGTGGTACACTTGCCCGTTACCTACGGATGAGGCGCACGTCATCGCCACCATGCGTCACCAACGTGAGCGCCGTCTTGCCTCTATTGCCGTTGCTGTCACCAGCCCTGATTCCCCCACCTCGCCCAGCAGCACCACTCCTCCGTTAGCCCCGCTGGTCCTTCCGTCACCAGCTCCACAATGGCATCATCCGTAGCCATCGGCGCCTCCGTTTCCATCTCCGGTGCAATCCCCCTTCTATCCGAGCTCGGCGTAGTCACTCCGCACTCTGTCTGCACTCCCGAACCATCCGCGAGCATCAGTTAGAGCACTTCATCGCGCTCCAGCTCGGCTTGCCTTGCCCTCCTCCCCAGAGAAGTGCGAGTTGTGTTGCCTCCTGTCTGTCTGCCCTACCTTGCATGATTGAGACTGAGTTGTGGTCATGCCCTGTTTCCTCATCCGCCTTGTTGTCTCTTGTGCCCTCTACCCCTCTCTATGATGACGTCGCATGGCTTGATGATTGGCAATCTCGGTTTGAGCCACCGTCCACCGCATCCGCGTCCCTTGCTTGCTGCCATGTGACTGTTAGTGATTTGCCGACTCCGGTCCAGGACCCTGCCAAGACTTGGATCATCGAGTCCGGGGCATCATAGGACCGCCTCCCGCGAGGCCTTCAATGTGCTTGGTCTTGTTGGCGATGTGTCTGGCGTCTGGACGGGTACCGGACAGGTGTTACCTGTCCACGGTGTCGGCGTTGTTCGTTTCCGTGGTCCTGCCAAGGATGTTCTCGTGACCGACGTCCTCTTTGTCCCAGATCTTGAGCTCAATCTTTTGTCCGTCAGTGCCCTTAACCGCATGAGCATGGAAATTCTGCACTCACGTGGCATTGGCATTGTGTCGTTACGTCCATCCGGTCTTGTCATTTTGCACGCCACCGCCCATGACAACCTGTGGCACATACCTCGTCTGTCCTCCTGTGCCCGCATCTGCTCCCCGTCCGCCCCGACGGGCAATGTATTTGTCACGAGCACTATGTCCCCGTAGCACACCCGTCTCTTGCACTGCTCCCTTTGGCACGTGCACTCTATTGCGGTTGACAGCATCCTTTGCACCCAGCCGGCCAAGGGCCTAGACCCGGACTCGTCCCCCTTATCGTGCCCCACAGAGTGCATTGATTGTGCTCTGGGCAACATGCAACACTCCACCTACCCCCAGTCCTTCTCCCCGGCGTCTGCGCCTCTGGACCTCGTCCATTCCAATGGCATGGGTCCTCTCCGTATTGAGTCTGTCGGTGAGCATGGCCGCTATGTCCTCACCCTCACTGACAACTACTCTTGCTACCACTGGGTTTTTCTGCCTTGGGCAGCATGGCATATGCGCCAACAGGATCGGCCAGACGCTGGACAGCAAGGTCACCATTGAACGTGCCGACATCATCAATCAGCGACTTGGGAGCGGCAGCAATGAGGGCGCGCACGGCACGGGCAGACTCAGTTGCAAGGGGAATGAAGGGATCAACAGCTGGGGAGTAGTATTCCCACAGCTGCTCCCCTTGGACCCATGCACTCAAGCGCACTTCCCAGGAGGTGAAGGCAAGCCCAGAGGAGAGGTAAGGCGGCTGCGAGAAGAAGTCATGATGGCGAGGTGCAGGCGGAGGGGCAGCTACAGTGGGGTGACTCCTCTGAGTAGCGACAGAAGTGCTCGAGGCAGAAGTGCTAGAGGGGGTGCCAGCAGCGGGCAGGACTGCAGACACGGTAGGGAGGCGACGCAAGACAATAGCGGCGACTTCATCAGCGAAGGCGGCACAATTGTCCTATGCCAACTGAAGGCGATCTTCAGCTTCCTGCTAAGCCTCGCGGGCGAGAGTCAGCTGACGCTGAAGGGTAGCGATGACTGACTCATCATCACCAGGCATGGTGACGACGTGAGGGCTCTGCCCGACAGATTTGGACAGAGTTTCCCTAGCCCCAGTGGGCGTGGGAAAAATGGGGGTGCTCGAGGCAAAGTAGCTGAACGTTATAGGACAACCCACCCCAAGTCAGACAGAACAAGCCACCACAGAAAGAACAAGAGAAGGTAGCAAGGGACAAAAGCATGCAGGATAGAGAGTCATGCAGTGACGAGAGGAGACGGACTCCGTAGGAAGGCTAAGAGCGGTGGAACCGCAACAGCGGAGGCATCGGAGAGAATGGTAACAATGGAGGTGACTGGCACAACCAGAGCAAGCGCCCCAGTGATAAAGGCGGCACTGAGGGTGGTGATGACTGCAGCAATGGAGACCAACGCAGTGACAAAGCTGGAGGCGACAGATGGAGTAGATGCTGCTACAGTGACAGCGGCGGCCGTCGAGGTGCGGATGGAAGCTGCAGCTCTCGCTATTGCAGATGCAGATGAAGTTGTCGCAGATGCAATGGCAGACGCTGCTGCATAAATCTGGGTCCCTATGTCAGCGGCTGCTGTAACAATGGGACCGACAACAACCGTAGCTTCTGTGTACGCCTCTGTTGCACGTCCTGTTGAGGTCGAGGCAGGTGCACAAGAGGCTCTAGCGGCAGCGGCAAATGTAGCGGCGACTGCTGCAGTTGCGTCTATAACTGTGGCAGTCGTTCGAGTGGGGGCACTCACAACGCCAACGACGTCCTCGGTAAAGGCAGCATACAGATTGGGAGAGACCTATGGCTGTAGACCCCCCAGGAGAAAGAGGTTGGGAGACGCTTACCAGTCTATGGCGAGCAGTCCGAGTAGACGACGCTGCCGTGGACGCAGACGCTCAGTCGCTACTCATGCCTCTGCGACATCTTGCGTGACAATGTGCCGGCCCTCCTTCGTAGTAACCACCAGGAGGAATCGCGTAGTGAGCATCACCAAGAGCCAGCGTGGTGGAGGCAGCACCACCAAAGCGATGCACTTTACTGCCAATGTGGCTGATGTTGAGGCTGGTGCGGCTGCCAACGCTGCTGCGAAAACAACACGCTGCTGTGCGTGCTGCTGTTGCGGCTACTGACAATGTTGCTGCTGATGCGGTTGATGGGGCTGCCAACAATGCTGTTGTTGCTGCTCCCGATGTTGGTACCGCTGCGGCTGATGCGGTTGCCAATGATGTTGCTGCCGCGGCTGACGGGGCTGCCAGCGCTGCTGCCAACAATGCTGCTGCTGCTGCTGCTGCGGCTGATGCAACTGCAATACTGCTGCTGACAGCAATGCCGCTGCCACTGCTCCGGATACTGCTGTCGTGACTGAGGCGGCTGCTGGTGTGTGTGCTGCCGCGGGCTACAAGAGGGGACTGCCGGAGCTACTGCTGGCCAGTAGATGCACCAGCGGTTGCAGTTGTGAGCACTGCAACTGTCAACATGCGGATACCACCGGTGCAGTCAAGCGGACACGTCAATGCTGCCCGACGACCCTTGAGACGCGAACACGGGGTTGCGGTGGGAGCTGCATAGATTGTAGCTGTTGTGGTTGCGAGCGACGTGCAAGAAGGAGAGATCCGTGAGGAAGGGAAAGAACCCTAACCCACGGGTTTCTGTAGATGGCAGCAGTCCACCGCCGAGACAAGAGGCCAAAGGCTAGAGTGGAGAAGAATCCTCCTCCCTAAGAGCGTGTAGGACTGCTGGAGAATAGCAGAGACGGCGGAACCAGTGGCGGCGACGGCAAAGTGTCACGCACCAACAAGATCTCACGCACGGTGTCGCGCGTGATGCGTTCCCTCTTCACACTGCTCTGATACCAATGGATAGCGAGCTATGGTGTGAGGAGAGGATGGAGCAATGTGGGGTGGGAACCAAGATAGGTTGAGCACCATGCAAGGAGTTCCATACACAAGTGAGAGTGACGAAAAACGAGTCACAAGTGACAGATCTGCTAGCGGGAGAGAGAGAGGACGTGACGAGCGGGGAGCGGCGAGCTCCTTCTCGCTTGCACTACGAAGCACAGACAAGCCTTGACCTCAATCCTGCAGGCGGATTTATCTTGCGAGCCTGCAAAGAGACAACCTAAGTGTCACAAACCCGGGTTCTCACCCCCCCCCAAAACAGTAGCACTAGGAAACCTAGTTTTAATGCAACGAGAAACATGTGTCTATGAAGTATTTCTGTCATGAGCCATCATGGGAATTGTCGTGGCTCCACTTCTTGTGCACGTGTCACCACGAGGGAAGCTGTGGTGCCGGCGCCAGTGTCACTCCAGCATCAGTCACCTGCATCAGTGAGGTGGGTATGCAGCGAGGCCAGAGGTCACGACACGTCTGTGGTTCACAAACCAACAGTACTACATCCATTCGCTGAGAAAATGTGTTCATTGAAACGTAGTCATGTTCACCGAGGCACCAAATTCAAACGTGCAAATAAACAAGATGTGAATTTGATCATGCAAAGTGAGAGTCAACTGGCACCACGCATTCAACTTGTGACACGCATTCACCAACGGCACCTATTTGTTGAGCGTTGACCGCGCAAAAAAGACGAGCGCTCAAAGTTTATTATGACCAAGGAAATGCTCAGATCCCTCGCCGAGTTTAAGGAACCACCCCCTATGTTATCGAAAAAATTTTAGCAACCACCGAATTGATTTGAACCCGCAAAAGCTTGAAAGAATTTGAGGATCACTAAAGTCACAAAAATCCACTCTTCGAAATCGAGGAGCGATAGGGTACGTATAGTTTTATTGTAAACTTGGTGCCTCTTCTGTATTGTTATTTGAACAGCCGAGGAGCTCGTACGACTTCCGCGTTGTGGCCAGCTATTGCTTAGGAGCTTGCAACCAAGGTTGGTCTAATTTCCACCGGTTGGTTGGACTTGTGTGATTTCAAGCGCACATATAGGCTTGTGTTGCTTGTTAATGTGAACTTCGTTCTCAATTTTTGCTCTTTCAAGCATATCTTTGTTGTATATTTGTCGTTTCAAGCGTCGTCAGTCACGCTGTGTTCCTCACAACATTTTCTCTCATAAAAGACACCACTAAATGGATTCCTCTCACTCCCTCAAAAAGACCAGATTGTCATATCCCCCCATCATGAGTGGTGCTTCGTTTGAGAATTGACAGCTTAATCATACATCCTAGTGGTAGGCTAGTCAGTTGCTGGTCTCCTGCATGATCAACCCCCCTTAGCAATGTTCTATGTGAGATTGTACTTTGCGAGGAACACAACGTGTCAGACAGCGTTACGAAACGTTGAGAGATGGCAAAGAAATGGTTGACACTGTAAGAGAGAGTAAAAGATAATGAGATAGAGCGTAGTATACCTACACCTCCCCTTTAAGCCAAACGTTCTTGCATCTGCACAAGTCATCTAGTAGGCTAGTGAAAACACCAATAAAACACCTAGCAGATCCAAAACAAGAACCAACATGATCCTGACAACGGTACGAGTTTCTCAGTTGTCCAAATGACAATCCAAAAGAAGAAGCTGATGGACAGGGCAACTCTATACATAGCCTTGCTTAGAAAAAACAAACCCAAGGTCAGCAAGAAAATGGCACCGGGAGTTGGCGACAGAGAAAACTCCTGTTAACACATGAGAGCGTGCAAGGTGAAGATGGGACTTTCAAGGTAGCTGTTGACCAGCATAGAGTGTATGTAAGTGGGTGGCATCAAGTCCACATGTTACCGGGTACAACACCACGATACCCCCCACTTCCCATGGCTCATGGATGCCACACAATACAAGCACAAAAGAGCCAAAAGCACAAGGCAACAAGAAGCCACAATGCATGAAATAAAGAGAAAAATCATAGAAGGGATAGGAACATGTCAATCGGGGCTACCATGAAGGGAGTTAAGACCAATAGCATGCACCACGAGTTTGAAACTACCATTGCAAAGCGCCTGCGTGATAAAGTTGGCGGGTTACTATTGCGTGTCAACCACACGCAAGGGCATGTCACCACACGCAATGCGTTCAATAAAAATTGATGCTCAATGTTGAGATAACTTGTATGCATGAAACATGCCATCGTGCTCAGAAATCTGGCACGTGCTCTTGTTATTGCATTGAAGTGTGCTGCAAAGGGTTGGCGCAACCGCTACAAGAGATAACAAAGCCAGTTTCTCTTGCAAACACTGATATCCAAGGATACGTGCTCGGCCTGAGTTGGGTTACATGCAACACGACCTTGTTTCCCGTGTGTGTGTAAGATAGACAAGTACAAGGCACGGGTGGTGGCAAAGGGGTTCTCTCAACGGCGTGGCACGGAGTATGATGAGACCTTTGCTTCAGTTGTGACTTTTGCCTCCGCCCGGTCAATGCTCGCCTTTGCTGCTGCCAAGAACATGGAGGTCCACCACATGGATGTCAAAACATCCTTTTTTTATGGCAAACTTAACAATGAGGTATTGATGGAGATTCCAGAGGGGCTGGATGCTCCCGAGGGCAATGTGTGCAGATTGGTGAAGGCAATCTATGGGCTAAAACAAACGCCAAGACTTTGGTACTAAGAGGTGGATACATTCATGGCTGAGGAGTCCTTCATGCAGTGTGACAACCCTAGCATGTATGTGCATGAGAGCAACAACGGGACCACGTTGATCACCGTGTACGTTGATGACCTCATTCTATGCTCTTCTTCAAGGGAGCTGCTAGGCGATCTCAAGGGGCAGCTAAATAGCAGATTTTGGATGAAGGACATGGGTCATCTTGACTTCTACCTTAGAATTGCCATCAAGCATGACATAGCAGCAAGAAACATCATCCTGAACCAGGCAAAATACATTGACTCCATACTCAAACAATATAACATGGAATATTGCAAGCCTGCTAGCACACCCATGAGCTCAGAGTGTAAGCTCTCTTCCTCCATGTCCCCATCCAATGAACCAGAGAAATCTGACATATTCGGCATCCCATATCAGTCTACAATGGGCAGCCTGGTGTATGCCATGGTCGTCACCCGACCAGATATAGCCCATGCTGTTGGACAGGTGAGCCGCTTTGTGGCCAATCTGTCAACCTGCCTGAGGCGACGGTCTAGAAAACGGGTTTCGACACAATGGTTTCCGCCGACCGCTCTTGGTATTGCAACCAAGAGATGATATCACCCTCAGAGCCAAGGTTCCACATTGAGCAGTTCATAGGAATCACTTCCTTGCACTGTGTCCTAAGCACCTGGTCACTTTCGCGTGAGGAGCGAACTCCTGGGGCTTAGACCAACCAATGCTTCTTTAGTGTCTGCCTCTGGTGGACAACTCTGTTAGGAGTGTCAAAGGTAAGAACTGTACTCAATGACAGGCAACTGACAGGCTCTTATAGTCCTAGAGCCAGCCTCTAGCCTAGGCGCGCAATGGCTCCTTGGATGAGCCACTTTGGGGGCAATCTGGATTGCGTCATCCCCCCAGCCTACATAGCGCTCCCTGTGACCGCCAAGTGGCACCAGCCACCAGGAAGGACCTTAGAATTATCTACGATGTCTCTCAAAACCTTCCTATCCCCCTTTTGGTCTCAGAGAAAATTAGTCACCAGGTTGGATTTTGACCCAGTGACCTCTTGCTCCAGAGACTAACTCTGGAACGTCTAAGCCATAAGGAGTTGTCCTAGGTAGTGTTTGTTGGCTATACTATCCAGATTAGACCAAGGGGACTTGCTCCAAAGGAGCAGTGCATGCCTTGTCTATGTGGACCAGACTCAGGGGACTTACTCCAAGGGAGCAGTGCATGCCTAGTCCGTCCTGTTCCTGTCCAAATATCAGCCATGGACAAGGAGCATATCAGGTCAACAAACTCTCCCTTGTACCTCTGTCCATTAGCTGTGAGATCTCTCCTCTCTCCAGTAGTCTTGGCCTCAGTCTTCGTCCGATGCATTGACCATACCGATGCCTCGAGTACCTGCAGAGTGCAATTCGCTGTCCAACGCCTTTCTCATGCAATCTCCGAGCATCTTCCTGGTCTCCACGTCTTTCAGGTCCACGATCTCCTTTGCAACCAGGTCGCGTGAGTAGTGGTACCTGATGTCAATGTGCTTGGTCCGCCGGGAGATGACATCATCCTGTGCCATTTTCATGGTGCTCTTGTTGTCGATGCGGACCTATGTTGCCTCTGTTTGTGGCACTTTCATCTCGGCAAGCAAACTGCGTAGCCACTGTGTCTCCTTGCATGCTTCTAATAGAGCGATGTACTCTGCCTCAGCGATAGAGAGGGAGACACAGTCTTGCTTTCTGCTTGCCCAAGAGACTGCACCATCGTTCAAGAGGCACACAAAAACCGAGGTGGAATTTCTGTCATCGATTCTTCCTCCCCAGTCAGCGTCTGTGTAGCACACCAGCCGCATCGGGTCAGATCCTTCTTGGCCTCCAAACTGGAGTCCCATGTGTCAAGTCTTCTATAGATAGCGCATGATGCGCTTCACTACTTGCCAATGTTATGGCCCTGGATTGGCCACAAACCTGCTCACTTGTCCCACAGTATAGCAAAAGTCAAGGCGTGTTCCTATCATGGCGTGCATGAGCCTGCCAACAGCAGACTGGTAGGGAATGTTCTCCATCTCACGCCGTTCTGCTTCTGTGCTTGGGCTCATGGAGGAGGGGAGCTTGCTGTCTGTTGTCATGGGTGTGCTGATGGGCTTGCAGTCCTCCATGTTGTAGCGCTTGAGGACCTCCATGATGTACTTGGTCTGGTTCAGCTCGATGGTGCCTGCTGCTCGATTGCGGTGGACGGCTATCCCGAGGTAGACCTCGAGCGGACCCATGTCCTTCATCTTGAACCTGTTGCTGAGATCTGTCTTTAGCTTGTTCAACAGCTCAACCGATGACAAGCAGATGATCAAGTCATCCACGTACAGTGCAACCAGCATCAAGCCTTGCTCATCCTCCCGCACATGTCTATGTACGGGAGGATGACCAGAATGACCCTAGTGTCTACTAGGGTCATTCTGGCAGTGCGTGAAGGTGAGCCCGGCCATGAAGCCATCCATCTCCTTGTACCACATCCTTGGGGCCTATTTCAGCCCGTAGAGTGCTTTGACCAGTTTGCAAACCTTGCCCTCTGGAGCTTTCACTTCCTCGGGCACTTCCATCAGCACTTCTTTGTCTAGCTTCCCGTAGAGGAAAGCTGTCTTGACATCCATCTGGTGGACCTCCAGATCTTTTGCAGCATCGATGCCCAACATGGATCTGATGGAGGCAAAGGTGACGACAGGCGCGAAGGTCTCCTCGTACTCTGAGCCTGCACGCTGGGAAAACCCCTTCGCCACAACTCTTGCCTTGTACTTGTCGATAGTACCATCCTGCTTGAACGTTTTTCCGAAGTACCCACTTTGACCCCACCACGTGCACGTTTGGGGGCCTGTCCACCAGAACCCATGTTTCGATCTCTTCAATGGATGCGAGTTGGCTATCCACTGCCTCCTTCCACTTGGCCGCATCTGGCATGTTCATAGCCTGTGTTATGGTCAAAGGCTCTCCCTGAGCCAAGCATGACCAGCTGATTCTGGTCCATTCTGCACTCTCAGCATCGTAGTTGGGCGGAGGTTTCTTCTGGCGCATACTACGCCAGAGTGTTGCTGGTGGTGCTTCAAGGCTTAGTTGCTTCTGTTGCTCCTGCGCTGCTAGTGACCCGCTGTTTGAGGAAGAGCCACCGGCCTCAGAGTTTGACTCAACGGCCTCAGACGACTCAGACTTAGTTTTAGAGTCCGTCGCTATGTCAGCCTGCACAGACACTCTCCCTGGAGCACCATTCTTCACTGGCACCATCTGCCAGTTCTCAGGGACGTGATCACTTTATTCAAGCAACAGAACCCACTCTCCTGATTTGGGAACATGGATAGGGTCCAGCGACTCTCCCTTGCCGAGCGTCCTTTCATCAAACTCGACATCTTGGCTCCTGGTGAGCTTTCCAGCCACTTGGTCCCATAGCATGTACGCCTAGTGTGCAGTGTTGTATCCGACCATTACACACTTACGAGCGCGTGCATCCAGCTTGCCACAAACTTCTCCTGCTTCGTCCTTTTCCCAGGCAGTACAGCCAAAGACCCTCAAGTGTGAGGCATCTGGCTTCTTCCCTGACCAAGCCTCCTGTGGCGTCCTGAGCTGCTTCTCTTCCTGCTTCTTACCACGCCTTCCAAGCGCGGCTGCCAAAGTGAGATTCACAAGGTAGCAAGCAGTTCTTGCAGCTTCAGCCCAGAAGCGAGGTGGGAGTTTGGCGTCGAAAAGCATGCTTTGTGTCATGCCGAGGAAAGTCTGGTTCATCTGCTCGGCAACGCCATTACTTTGGGGGGTGTAAAGCGTGGTGGTCTGGTGGTTAATGCCATGTTGGCTCAACCAGCCTTTGCACGCCTCGTACTCACCACCGTTGTCTGTACGTAGTGCCTTGACCTTCTTGCTTGTCTGCTGCTCTAACATCGCGACAAACTCTTGCAGCTTCTTCTTCACCTCTCCCTTTGTCTTGAGGAAGTAGATCCACATCTTGCGACTTTGGTCATCGCTCCGACCATTCGGGACTGGCTTGTCTGTGCCGAGCATGAGTATGGTCAGCCTCTCCGTCGCTTTTGCTCCGATCGTGGTGGCAAGTACCTGGGCAAGACCACAACTTTCCTTACCTTCCGCGGTATCAACCACAAGACGTCGGCACCTTACACACCGGCCCAGAACGGCATCTTCGAGCGGTGGAACCGCACGATGACTGACGCCGTCCACACCATGCGAGTCAAGTAAGGCCTCTTTGATGGCTTTTACTTTGAGGCCATGGCCTACATGACATGGATCTCGAATCAGATTCTGCACAGACCCCTTCCCCGTCAGTCCACGTTGTATCAGCACTGATGCGGTCAGCGTGCTGACCTCTGCCCAGCTTGTGTCTGGGACTACGTGGCCATTGTGTGGCTGCTTGCCCCACAGGAGGGAGGCAAGCTCGCCCCTCGTGGGCGTCCTTGCACCTTCCTCGGTGTCACTTGTTAGTCCAAGGCCTGGCGCTTCTGGGATCCCTCTCGACACTCCATCGTCGAGAGCCGTGATGCCCTCTTCTTTGAGGAGCTTTTTCCTCACGACCTCGTCCACTCCGGCTCCTCGGTGTCCCTCCCGTCACGGGGAGGAGTGGTGAATCCGTTCCCCATCCTACCGCTTCCGGACAGCACATCACATGGTCCCTCCAAGCCGGTAGCCCCAGTTGTGTCCGCTGGTCCCTCCGGGGTGGCATCCCCAGACGAGTCCGCTGGCTCCTCCGAGCCGGCAGCCCCAGTCGCGTCCGCCGACTCCTTTGAGAGGGCAGCCCCAGTCGCGTCCGCTGGCCCCTCCGGGTCAACAGCCCCAGTTGCGTCCGCCGGCTCCTTTAATTGGCAGCCCCAGTCGCGTCCGCTGGCCCCCCCGAGCCGGTAGCCCCTGTCGCGTCTGCTGGCCCCTCCGAGCCAGCAGTCCAAGTCCCGTCCACTGGACCCTCCGGGCCGGTAGACCCAGTCGCTTGCACTGGCTCCTCTGGGCCGGTAGCCCCTGTCGCGTCCGTTGGTCCCTCTGGGCCAACAGCCCCTGTTACGTTTGCTGGTCCCTCCGCACCGGCAGCCCCGTCCGCATCTGCTGGTCCTTCTGGGCCGACAGACCCATCCGCGTCCTATGGTCCTTTCGCACCAGCAGCTCCACCTGCCACCGCTAGCACCTCGGACTCGGTGCCATCTACTGCTCCACTGCACTACACACGTGGCCCAGGTGGTAGCCTTCGACCCACGCCGTCCGTAAGCACGCAGATCACCACACCACGCGTTGTGGCGCCTCGGCCTCCGTCGCCCCACGTGTCTCTTCAACTCCTACGATAGTGCGTGGGGACCCTAGCACCAAGGCTCTCAGCCAAACTACCGTGCTGATCTCTACATTCGCTCATGTTTTCAGACCGAATTTGATGCTTTTCAATTTTGCCCACAAAACTGTCTTGTAGAATTTCCTGGGTGTTCGCCCATATCTTTTTGGTAATGTTATGGTGGTACTTTAATTCGCCCACGGTCCAACGTGAAGTTCGAATCTAGGAGAGATGGACCGCCGTGGCTGCTGGTTTGTACCTCGCAATCCAAACGGCGATCCGTGCGACATGCATGAGGCCTCATTTCGTGTAGCCTGGTGGTGAATCGAAGTCTTGCACCCTCATTTTCTCTGAAATCTCCGAGATGACCTTGGCCGTTCATTGAATTTCTTGTACTTTTTCATTTGAATGATGTTTCCTAGAGCTCAGAGTTTTAGGAGTGATCTTGGAACACTATGGATAACAAGTTAAGAAACACATTGGCGGATTTAAAAAGCTACTTTGAGCGAATACAAGACCGAGTATGGTACTTCCGCCATCATCGCAGACCTCCACCCGGGCTCCGCACTCGGCTACGCCATGCTCCATCAGGAGCATAAGCATGTTGTCACAACTGCACTCACACGTGTCTCACCTGGAGCTCAAGATGCACACGCTCTTGTAGTCCGCTGCACAGTGCGCCCGGAGGATCCAGCCACCCTACACGAGGCTCATTCCTCCTCCGAGGCCGCACATTGGGATGCTGCCTGTGCCAACGAGCTCGCTGCTATGTGGCAGCACCACGTATATGATCTCGTCGATCTCCCTCCAGGTCGGAAGGCCATTAGTGCCAAGTGGATCTTCCGGCACAAGTGGAAGACGGATGGGTCCTTGGACAAGAACAAGGCCCACCTAATAGCCAAGAGGTTCGCTCAGGTCCCTGGGGTTGATTACGACCAGATCTTTGCCCCAGTTGGCCGATTCCCCACTAGCCGGGCGCTCTACGGCCTGGTTGCCCAGCACGGGTGGGAGTTGCATTAAATGGACATGATCAACGCTTTCCTCCATGGCTTGCTAGAGGTTGAGGAGCTCTACATGGTACAGCCTCCAGGTTTCGACAATGGCACTGGGAAGGTCTGGCGGCTTCGAAAGGCCCTCCATGGCCTAAAGCAGTCGCCTTGGTGCTGGAACCAGGAGATTAGTCGCACGCTCCTCCGCAGTGGCCTCCTGCGCCGTACTGCTGACCCTGCACTGTTCATCACCCCGCGAGGCCAGACATTCGCCACTGTCCTGGTGTACATCGACGATCTCCTCATTCTGTCGCCAGGCGTGGCTGCCATCCAGTGCGTCAAGGACCTGGAGCACACTGCCTACCATATGAAGGATCTCCGGTCTGCCCGAGTCTTCCTGGGCATGGAGCTCGAGCATGATCGCTCCAAGGGCATCCTGCACATCCATCAGGCCACCTATGTACAGACTCTGTCCTCTCGCTTCGTCGAGGACTTACCCCTCGTGCCGAGCGTATCCATGTCACCCATGTCACCCGATGGCGAGGCAAAGCTGAAGAGCTCTAACCCAACTGTTGTGGGGGAGCCAGTTGACGTGACCTTGTATCTACGAGTCATCGGGTCACTGATGTTTCTAGCGACGATGACGCGCCCACATATCGTGTTCGCCGTCAACCTCCTGGCTCACTTCTCTCATGGGCCACATCACCTCCACTTCGAGGTCATGATCCGAGTACTGCGCTATGTCGTCTTGACTCCACCGCGAGGTCTCATGTTCTGCCGACAACTGTCTGTTGTCGCGGTGGGCTACACCGACAGTGACTGGGCTGGCAATCCGGACGGTAAGAGCAGCACAAGTTGGATCTTTCTGGTTGGCGGCACGGTTGTGTCCTAGCGGAATGGCAAGCAAGGGTGCATTGCACCCAGCACTGTTGAGGCTGAGTAATAGCCCTTGGTTCAGGCGCATGTGAGAGCGTGTGGCTACGTTGTCTGCTGTCCAAGCTGCGTCAGTCCGTCGCATCCATCACGTTGTATTCTAACAAAGAGTGCCATCGCCATCGCCAACAATGACGGCGTGCATCACACACACACACACACACAAGGCACATCAATGTTGAGTATCATTATGTGTGTTTATTATTGCATGACGGCAGCGTCAGCATTCTGTGGGTTGAGACAGCACGGCAGCTAGCTGACTTCTTCACCAAGGAACTAAAGCGCGACTCGTTCAAGAAGGTCGTGTGTTCAGTATGCATGCGTCTGTGAGTTGGACTCTTTGTTCTGGCTTGCATCTTTATGTGCCCTAGGGGAGTCTATCTGTTGAATGTGTCGCTGCTCGCCCATGTGCACTGCGCTTGTGAGTCATGGGGGAGTGTTGTTTTTTTGCATCTCTCATTGTGCTCTGTTGTGTCCTCCCGGCTTGAGTACATCAGCGTGTAGATGATTGACGATGAGACTCGACGCTGCTGGAGTGTCGTCTAGTGGAGCCGACGCATGCTGAGGCCTACACGCAGCTCGCTGGAGCCTCCTCCCTACGGCAATGTGCTCAGCTCCATCGGCAAGCCTCTTTGGCGGTCAGTTCGCCGGTGATCATTATCGTCGCAGATGCTATCTGTAGGCGTCTAGCATTGGATTTGAATGCACTATTGCGCGTGCAACGTCATGCTCTCTCTAGGGTTAATGCCTCATGTTGCATGGCACTGTTTGGCATCATGGACCATCGTAGGAACTGCCTGGGTTTTGGCAGCCATAACTCATCGTTGCTATTTTTCTAGTTGTTTTTTACCGCACGACAGCGTTTGCAGCGTTGGTGCTATGCTATAGTCCAGTTTTCAAGCAAAACAGACGACGCCCGGGTTTTGGGTTGTCGGCCGTCTGGCATCCCTCACCGAGAAAACCCTGCCTTCCAGAAAATAGGTCTAGGTCTAAATTCTGATTGGCTGGTTAGCTGAGTAACAAGCTCTACAAAGCTGGGGAGGAGCTAGAACTTGGAGGGGTCCCCCGTTATACCTTGAAATACTATGGAGCAGGTTGGGACAGCAGCGTTGTTGATGCAACGTGCGGGCTTCCACGCTCGTTGCTGAAGTCTGCTGCCCCCTTAGTCCGCTGCTCTAGAGGCTAAGTGTGGATGCTCTAGGTTTGTTACTCAGAAGTGCGTGCGCCAGTGTTCACGCCAAAAAGCAGCTGAAAACTGGAAGTAACTGAATAGGAGTGAAGAATAAACAACAATGGGAGACCCCTCCGAGTTCTAGCTCCCCCCCAGCTCTGTAGAGCTTGTTACTCAGTTCACCTGCCAATCAGAAAATAGCTCTATTTTCAAGCTGGCAGGTTTTCTCGGTGAGCCTTGCCAGACAACCGACAGCCCAAACCCGGGCATCGTCTGTTTTGCCTGAAAACTGGTCCATACCAGTGAGGATTTCTGGCTGCGTAAACCCAGGCAGCGTCTACGCTAACCCCGGTAGTAACAGTGCCAGAAAATCATGAAACTTGGACCCAGGGCATGACAGCGCTGCGAACGCAACAATGCAGTCAAACACGACGCTGGACGGATGCAAGCAGCATATGCAACGACAACGCCTGCCGTCGGCACGATCGCCGAGGAGGTCTGCCGATGGAGCTGAGCACGAAGGAGGGAGGAGGCTCCAGTGAACCGTGTGAGGGCCTCGGCGTGCGTTGGCTCCACCGGATGACACTCCATCAGCGTCGGGTCTCGCCGTCCGTCATCTGCACACCAATGTGTACAAGCCCAGAGGACAAAACAGAGTACAAGTGAGAGATGTGAGACACAAACCAACACGCCCCCATGACTCACAGGCGTAGTGCACATGGACGGGCAGAGAGTACAGAGACCAAGAGGACAGGGAGAGGGAGAACCTCATGGATGCACACCAACTACACTCACAGCCCTCTTGAACGAGTCATGTTTCCGTGCCTTGGTCAAGAAATTAGCCTACTAACGTGCCATCTCAACCCACGCGATGCTGATGCTGCCGTCATGCAACAACAAATGCACATATTGATACTCGACATTGATGTGCTTTATGCGAGTGTGGTGCATACCGTCATTGTCAGTAATGGCCATAGCACTCTCATTTTCATAGTGCAACATGATGGACGGGACTGACTGACGCAACTCGGACAACAAGCGGCGCAACCACACGCTCTCACACGCACCAAAACCAAGGGCCACATATTCAGCCTCAATAGTGCTACGCATAATGCAACCTTGCTTGCCGCTGCACCAGGACACAGCCGTTCCACCGACAAGTAAGATCCAGCCAGTACGACTCTTACCGTCTGGACTGCCGGCCCAGTCAATGTTGGTGTATCCCGTTGCCACAACGGACGGCTGTCGACGGAACATGAGACCTCGCCATGGGGTAGACACGACGTAGCGCAACACTTGGATTGTGGCCTCAAAGTGGAGGTGGCGTAGCTCTTGAGAGAACTGTGCGAGGAGGTTGACGGCGAACGCGATGTCTGGACGCGTCATCGTTGCCAGAAAACATCAATGACCCGATCAAGCAAAAAAACGTAGTCACGTCTACAGGCTCCCCCACCATGACTGGATCAGAGCTCTTGAGCATCGCCTGACCATCAGGCGACATGGGTGAGGATTCCCTCGGCACGAGGGATAGGTCCTCAGCGAAATGCCCGGACAAGGTCCAGACGTAGGCGGCCTGATGGACATGCAAGATGCCCACGGAGCGATCATGCTTGAGCTCCATGCCCAGAAAAACTCATGCTGGCCCGAGGTCCTTCACTTGGTAGGCAGCGTGCATTAGGTCCTTGACCCGCTGGATGGCAGCTGCATCCGGTAACGCGATGAGCAGGTCGTCGACATAGACTAGGACAGCAACGAGAGTCTCACCTCGCACACTGATGAATAGCACGTTATCAACAGAGCTACAATGGAGGCCGTCAGCAAGAAGCGTACGACTGATCTCCTTGTTCCAGCAGCGAGGTGACTACTTCAAGCCATAGAGGGCCTTCCGCAGCTTCCAGACCTTGCCGTAGGCATCATCAAAGCTTGGAGGTTCCACCATGCAGAGCTCCTCGTCCTCCAGCGAGCCATGGAGGAACGCGTTGCTCACATTCATCTGATGCAGTTCCTACCCGTGCTGGGCAACCAGGCTGAACAACGCTCGGCTGGTGGAGAACTGACCAACAGGGGCAAAGATCTGGTCATAGTCAATCCCAGGAACCTTAACAAAACCCTTGGTTGTGAGACGGGCCTTATACTTGTCCAGAGACCCGTCTGGCTTCCACTTTTGCCAGAGAACCCACTTGGCGCCGATGGCCTCACGGCTCACGTGGGGTGGCTGGGTCCGCTGGTCCCTCTGTGGAGCGGACACTGAGGGCGTGCGCGTCCCGCGCCCCGAGTGACATCCGCGTGCGTGTGGTAGCAACGGCACAACGGTGCTCCTTATGGACCAAGGCATAGCCCATATCTGACCCTGGATGTAGGTTGGCGATGACTGACAGTATGGCCAAGCCGAGTGCCTTGGTGCCGGGGTCCCCACTCACGATCGTGGGAGTGGATCTGACATGAGGTAAGGAGCCTCGTGGGATGACAGGGGGTCGTGGAGTGAAAGGATGTGAGCAGGCGGCCTGAGTGCTCACTGTCGGCCTGGGTCTGAGGCTCCCGCCTGGACCACGTGTGTAACACGCCGGTACGGACGGGGCAGCCGGTCCTGAGGGGCTAGCAGACACACACGGGGTGGCCGGCCCTGAGGGGCTGTCAGACACGGACGAGGTGGTTGGCCCTCAGGGGCTGGCGAACACGGATGGGACAGCTGGCCCTGAGGGGCTCGCAAACAAGGACGGGGCGGCCGGCCATGAGGGGCTGTCGGACGCGGACAAGGTAGCCGGCCCTGAGGGGCTCGAAGACACGGCCGGGGCAGCTGGCTGTGAGGGGCTGTCAAACGCAGATGAGGCAGCTGGCCCTAAGGGGTTATGAGATGCAGATGGGACAGCCAGCCCTGAGGGGCCGGCAAACACAGACGGGGCAGCTGGCCCTGAGGGACTGGCGAACACGGACAGGGCAGCCGGCCGTGAGGGGCTGTCAGACGCAAACGAGGTGGCCGGCCCTAAGGGGCTGGCGGACGCAGATGGGGCAGCTGGCCCTGAGGGGCTGTTAGATGCAGATGGGGCAGCCGGCCCTGAGGGGCTATCAAATGCAAATGGGGCAGCCGGCGAAGACAGACCCATGGGCGCTGACGATGGAATGCCCGGACACGGCAGGACGAAGGACGAACCCACCACTCCCCCACGCAACAAGAGGAACATCGATGTGCCGGAGAGAACAAAGTCGTAGGGAAATAGGTCCTCAAAGAAGAGGGCATTGTGGGACTCGACGATGCAATAGCGGGTGGGATCCCAAAAGCACCATGCTTTCGACTGGCGCGCGACGCCAAGGAAGATACACGGACGACCGCGAGGCTTGAGCGTGCCACCCTGGTGCAGTGCAAGCAACCACACGATGGCAATGCATCCCGTGACACGAGTCGGACGCAAATCCGCGCGTTCTCCACACCAGTGCTGGTATGGGGTGGACTGACGAGGAATGGGTCCATGGGGAATCCGGTTCCAGACCAATGTCATGTAGGTCATAGCCTCGAAGTAGAAGCCGTCAGAGATGTCGGATTCGACCCGCATGGTGCGGACGGCGTCAGCCATGGTGCGGTTCCATCGCTCAGAGACGCCATTCTGGGCTGGTGTGTAAGGCGCCGACGTCTCATGATGAACACCACGGGAGGCGCGGAAGAGTGTGGTCTCCCCTATGAACACACCCCCGCGATCAGAGCGGAAGCGCCGGAGAGGGCGACCACACTCGCGTTTAGCGCGAACAAGCCAGTCCCAAATGGTGGGAGCAACATCGCTCTTCTGCCGAAGGCAGAAGACCCAGCGATAGCGAGAATAGTCGTCCGTAAGGGTCAGGACGTAACAACCGTGCTCACCAACGAACTTCGTCGGGAGGGGACCCACGACATCAGAGTGAACCAGGTTGACTGGGGCGGAAGCTCCAGAGGCAGACAAGGGGTAGGTGGAACGGTGCATCTTTCCTTGAGTACAATAAATGCACTCGGTCGGACACGACAGAGAAAAGGAGGCTGAGTCAAGGCCGGTGGCTGGCTGTGTGCGAAGCATGTTGTCAACAGCGATAGAGTCCACGTGACAGAGGCGGCGATGCAGGAGACGTGTGTGCTGCGGAGACAGGGTACTGGTAACGAATGTGTGGCAAGTGACTGTCGACGAGGAGGAGACGGGGGTAGGAGCGGACAGGCGCGATACGTGCCACACGTTGCCACGGGTGGTGGCATGCCGAACGACACGACCGGACGGGCGCAACGACACACTGCCCATACCACATGAATGTAGAACATCCATGCCCATGCGATCAAGGGCAATTACACACAGAAGGCTGAGCTCAAGTCTAAGGACAAAGAGAACATTAGTCAAGAAGACATCACCAGATGGACCGCGGAAACAAACGACGCCGACACCACAAACGGGCAGCACCTGACCAGATCTCGTCCGAACCCCAGCGACATCGGTGACGGGACCGAGAACACTAAAGGCCTCACGCAAGGCCGTCATGTGATGCGTGGCCCCGGAGTTGATGATCTAGGTCTCTAATAGATCGTGGACCGGTGTGGCCAAGTCACTGATGGTCACATGGCAATGGGCGAGCGACGCTGACGAAGTGGACGGAGGCGCAAACCGGGAGTGCCAGTTGTCTAGCCAGGCGACATCGTCACAAAGAGGAGCAGGGGGACAGGGCACGGCAGAGGACGGGATGGACAGAGATACAAGACATGATCGTAGCATGGAGTCTATCATGCAGGGTGGGGAGGAACTAGCGACAGCGCAACCCGCACTTCCCTGGGGAGGAGGGCGAGGAAGGCCAAACTGGAAGGCGATAAACTGCTCCAGCTGGCGCTCGAGGGCGGAGGGTCTGACGGAGTAGACCGGCTGCGGTGTGACGATGTCGGAGTCCAGGAACGGAAAGAAAGGCGCCAGGGATGGAGCAGCGGGTGTGGCCGGCTGCGGGTGTGGAGGAAGCTGCGGTGGGGTCGTCACGGGCAGCATAGATGCGGTAGGAGCAGCAATGGTCACGGCACTGGTGGCAAGGCGGCGCTCGCACTCGCGAGGCATGGTGGCGATGACACGAGTCTCATCGGTCGGGAGTGGACACGTGTAACACCCGTGTCCTAACTGGCCACAGTTGTGGCAGACGAGGCCGGAGCTGCCTGATCCGCTACTCTGCTGCTGAGGCTCGTTGCCCTTCTTGCCCCTCTTCTTCTTCTTGCCAGGCGAGGAGGCGTCGGAAGACGCTGCTGGTGCTGCTGGGGCGGCGACAGCCACTGAGACGACGGCAAGAAAGGTGAGGGACTCCATGTGATGGATGTGTGACTCCTGACGAGCTTCCTCGATGCGGAGGAAGAGCTCGTACGCCCAGGGCATGAGTGTGCCCTGGGCAGCCATCGCGGCGAGGACGTATTAGGAGTAGTGAACGAAAACTTCGGAGAAGGGGTCGGCGGCTCCGCGCTTGATGGTCAAGAGCACGGAGAGAGGTGGTGGCGCGGCGTCTCCGAGGTGGCATAGAAGGTCCTTTGCGCGCTGCCAATAAGAGGTGACCGTCTCGGTCTCCCCCATGCGGAGGGAGTTAAACTCCCGGAGTAGGCGACTGGTCTCAGCATCACTGGACAGGCGATGAGGGCGCGTGACTACGTGCCAGGCTCCTGTCGGGTCAGGGAGGGCGCGAGTGGTGAGGTCGCCAAGGAAGGGCTCAAGGGCGAGGCGTGTGGCTGGAGGGGCGACAGGGACGAGGGCCCGCACGGCGCGACCGGCGTCATAAACCTGGTCGGCCTGACTAGAGTCAAGGGCAAGGACATAGTAAGGCCACAGGCCATTGCTCTATGCCCTGATCCGGAAGCTCAACTCCCAACTCCGGAACTGATCCTCAGCCTGAAACGACGGCAACGAGGTCTCAAAGTCCTTTGGCCTGCGGCCTGCACCCAGAGTGGGGCCTAGGACTGACATCACTGTCAGTTGTTGGCGCTGGGTGTGTTGTTGTGCCGAGTATTGCGTGGCATAGGAGACCGCGAGACTTGCGTACCCGGGTGGAACAAAGAGTGTTTTCTGATGCTGGTGCGGTTGTTGCGGTGACGGCTGCTGGTGCTGCGGCGGTGGCTGTTGATGCTGCTGCTGCAACTACTACAGCGGCGGCGTTGGCAGCAGCTGTAGTGCCGCTAGCTGCTATGTCAACATTGTAAGCTGCTGGCACAAAACAGCGATTGGATCTTTCCAATTAGAAGGACCAACGATAGAGTCTACAAGGTGTTGGCGTTGATTTTGTTGCTGCTACTACTGTTGCTATTGCTGCTGCTGCTACTGATGTTGCTGCAGCAACTGCTGCTACTACTATTGTTGTTGTTGCTGCTGTTGCTGTTGCTTCTGCTGCTCCTGCTGTTGCTGCTACTACTGTTGCCGCTGCTGCTACTACTGTTGCCACTGCTGCTACTACTGCTCCTCTTGTTGCTGATGCTGCTGCTACTGCTGCTGCTGCTGCTACTACTTTTGTTGCGGCTGCTCTTACTCCTACAGCTGTTTTAGGAAAGGAGGGCTAGGGATCCCCCTATCAGAGGAGGACCCTTCCCCACTACAGCTGGTAACCATTGGTCTGTTGGCCTTCTCGTTCCCCTTTTCTTTGTGTGATGTTGATGTCAAAAGGGACGTCAGCAGCAAGGTCAGCCTGAGATGGCTGGGTTGAGTAACGACTGTTGCGTTGTCTGCGAAGTTCCTGCCCCTTGGTTTTTTTGTTGATGCCGTCAGCAATGACGTCAGTTGAAAATTTGCTGATGTCAGCTGAAAATTTGCTGATGTCAGCAGTGGCTGTTGTTCAAGCCGCTACTACGTTAGCCACATGATGTCGGCTGCTGCAGTTGCTGCTGCTGCTATTGCTGCTACTGTTGCTGCTGCTGCTACTGTTGCTACAACTACTGCTGGTTTGCTGCTGCTAATGCTGCTGCTATTGCTATGGCTGACGTTGCTGCTGTTGCTGCTACTCCAATTGCTGTTGCAACAGCCACTACTGCTGTTGCTAGGCTACTACGTGCTGTTACGACTGTTGTGACTGCTGTAGCGACCGTGGCAGCAGCAGCAGCTGTAAAGGTACCTATGGGGTAGGGGATTTTTTTTTCCTTGAGTTTCCCCTTTTTTCTTCTTCTTCTTCTTCTTCTGCTTGGTTGCACAGCGAGCTCATTCCTCGCTGTCAGCCACAAGCAGCAAGCAGCGAGCTCGCTGCTCGCTGCCCACTGCATGCTACGGGTTGCGAGCAGCAAGCTCGCTGCTCACAGCTCGCACCTCGCTCCGGACAAAGAGCTGCTAGCAGTTGCAACTGTAGCCGCTGCTGTTGTAAGCTACAGCTGTTACTGTTGCGGGCTGCGATTGGCTGCTGCTGCAGCTGCTACTGCTGCTTGCTGCAGGCTGCTGCAGGCTGCTGCTCACTTCTCGTGCTGTTGTAGCCGGCTACTGCTGCTTGCTGCTGCTATGCCCTATTGCTACTACAAGCTGCTGTGGGTTGCTGTTGTTGCACGATATCGCGCGCTGCTGCTGCTGCCGGCTGCTAGTGCAGCTGCAAGCTGCTGCCAGTATTGCTGCTTGCAGAACGATCACACCTGGTCGATGTGCGTTGTCGTCGCGATGCTTGACGTCGTTGGCCGCTCACCTCCTCGTGTCACACGTGGGGGTCAATGCTGCCAAAACATTTCGGCAGCATTTCCCTTGGCCTAGTGGCCGTGGAGAAAATTTTGACGCCGCCACGAGGCTGGTCAATGCTGCCGGGAGAAATCTGGCAGCATTCACCCTGCACTGGCGCGTATGGGGGTCTGTCGGCGTTGTCTCGCACCTATACGCCAGTCTTCGATTGCTGCTGCTATGCTCTCGCTCTGATACCAAGCTAGAAACACTAAGCAGCAGGATGGGCCAGCAGCGTTGTTGATGCACTGTGCGGGCTTCCACGCTCGTTGCTTAAGTCTGTTGCCCCCTTAGTCCGCTGCTCTAGAGGCTAAGTGTGCATGCTCTGGGTTTGTTACTCAGAAGTGCGCGCCCCAGTGTTAGCAACAAAAAGCAGCTGAAAACTGGAAGTACCTGAATAGGAGTGAAGAATGAACAACAATGGGAGACCCCTCCAGGTTCTAGCTCCCCCCCCAGCTATGCAGAGCTTGTTACTCGGTTCACCAGCCAATCATAAAATAGCTCTATTTTCAGGCTGGCAGCTTTTACCGTTGAGCCTTGTCAGACGACCGACAGCCCAAACCCATGCGTCGTCCGTTTTGCCGGAAAACTAGACCATACCATGATACGCATGCCACAAACGTAGTCATGCAGTCAGAATCGGCTAGAAAAATAACAGTGAGGAGTTCTAGCTGCTTAAACCCAGGCAGCGTCTACGCTTACCCCCGGTAGCAACAATGCCAAAAAATCAAGAAAAAAAAACCCGGGGCATGACATAGCACTACGAACGCAAAAATGCAGTCAAACACGACGCTGGACACATGCAGGCAGCATATGCAGCGATAAGGCTTGCCGGCGGCACGACCACCGAGGAGGTCTGCCGATGGAGCTGAGCACGAAGGAGGGAGGAGGCTCCAGTGAACCGTGTGAGGGCCTTGGCGTGCGTCGGCTCCACCGGATGACACTCCATTAGCGTCAGGCCTCGCCGGCAGTCATCTGCACGTCAATGTGCACAAGTTGGGAGGAAAAAACAGAGTACAAGTGAGAGATGTGAGACACAAACCAACAGTTGTTCATTCTTCATTCCTAATCAGTCACTTTCAGTTTTCAGCTGCTTTCTAACGCTAACACTGGCGCGCACGTTTCCAAGTAACAAACCTAGAGCATCCAGACAGACTCTAGAGCGGCAGACTGAGGGGGCAACAGACTAAGCAACGACCGTGGAAGCCCACACGTTGCATCAATAACGCTGCTGCCCCAACTTGCTGCCTAGCATTTCTAGCTTGTGTGCATGACTCTTCTCATGGTCCAAGCCCGCACACTTGGTATGATGTGCAAGTGTCGTGAGGAAACCTTAGATGGGCAGCAGATGTGTGTGTGTGTGTGTGTGTGTGTGTGTGTGTGTGTGTGTGTGTGTGTGTGTATGTGTGTGTGTGTGTGGTTGACCGTTATAGACCATGGTTTTGCAGACGCTGTTGTTTAGTATCTCAGCTTGTTTGTGTGTTCTGGCGTTGAGTGTCATGTCAGCCAGGGGGAATGTTGGTTTGTGTGGCTTCCGCCTGTCACGACCGACGCCGATGGATTACCCATATACACCACGTTGGTGGTATAAGGTAGAGCTGAGCGTGACGACACAAAGGGCCTCGGGAGTGTTCGGAGACTTCTCCAGCACCTACGATAGTGTTGACGAGACGCGGTCGATGCGTTCCGGTAGGCCTGTTGGCTTGTCGAGAGCTAAGAGATTTTTCTCGGTGGGTTTAGACCCGCGCACTCGGTGGACTGTACCGGTGCGACGAGGAGACCCGATGGCTGTAGTAGTGCTTCCGATGTTTGGAAAGCCGTGCGTGATGTCTGGATGCTGGTTCCAAGATTTTCTAGCACTGCTCGTATTTTCTCGATGGTTGAGACCCGGGCACTCGAAGAGCTGTTCCCGTGCCTCGAGGAGAACTGATTGTTATCGTGGTGTACGCAGTGTGTTCTCCTCGCTGACTCGTTTGGGTTCAACGCGGATGACGAGGCCCGGTGTGGCTAACTACCGGTGCCCCTACATAAGCCTGCTAGGGGCTCATTTGTACTCTCTCCTTGTTCTTTCATGTTATGCGTTCCAGACTTTCGCCAATTTTTTGTCGTTTGGCACTGCACTCACCCACCGAGCTCATGTTCGTGTTTGCATGGGCCTCCATGCCCTAATTAATTTCCAATTCTGCTCGACATAACAAGGTGTTCGTCACCCGTTGTGCACCGCAACAGATATTCATGACATGTGCTTGTAAGTTGTCATTTCTCTTTGTATTACTAGAGAGTGTCGCCACACGCCATTGAGTATGCTACTGCATACTCAATCCATCACACCGCAAACAAAATTCGAGAAGACTTAACCTTGTTGAATTGCATCTTCAACAATAGCCTCAAAAGGGAACAGTATTGAGTGTTTTGGTGTGCCAAAGATGACATTTCAAAGGTTTCTCAATCAATTCCGATCTGGCCCTACAAGAGAGTTGCCTTGATCTATCGATGGACAGCAGCAGCACTTAGGCTGGCTGCTGGTGGCACCAACTCAGCAGAAAGTGAGACTTTGAGTGAGTCTCCTGCTGAGACTACTGAGTTGGAGTGTCTTTGACAAAGTGTGTGGCAGAGAGAAATCTGTTGCGGGTTGCGGTAGGGATGACAGAGAGGAGGCATGGATGAGGGAGGGAGGGAGGGAGGGAGGAAACATCCTCTTCTTGTGGTAAATCGTAGGAAATCTGCACATCTTTTGTAAAATCAACGAGAGAGATGGAGAGAGAGAGAGAGAGAGAGAGAGAGAGAGAGA